>JAPMNZ010922657.1:0-17724 GCA_029875035.1 Pomatoschistus microps
CACACACACACACACACACACACACACACACACACACACACACACACACACACACACACACACACACACACACACACACGCACACACACATTATTGTTTATTAATTAACATAAAGTGATATTCATTTTCATCCGTTCATATAATTTTGATTAAACTATTCACAATATGTCCTCATTGAACATGTGATAAACTAAATATGTACACAGTAGTATTATTTCTTTATCATGAGAAATCATGATGGAATTTTTATTGAATACTTCAGAATGTACCCAGGTTTAAAGGATAAATATGTACAAATCTGGCTAAGGTTGTCAGATATGCAGACGAAACCAGCTGGGACCATAATAGCTGAATAGATAAGAGTTTTCTCAACAACAAATCTATTACCAACGCCTTTTTCACAAAGGCCCAGAAAGAAATCCTCGTTTTATTCCTTGTTTTGTCATTTATGATTTGAGAATCATAACGAGACCATTTCTAGTCCAGCGGCCACATGTTACTTTATCAGTGAGATTAGCTCGATGCAACCCGAATCACAGACTTTCTGATTGGTAAAACAGTGGAGGGCGGACATCGGATTTAAAACAAAAACAAGATTAATGGGCTATAAATCCAATGTTTTAATTTGAATTTGCCGATATAACTACTTTTATAATTTGAAGTATTCAAATAGAGAATGGTTTATTAATGCTTTTTGACATAGCTATTCACCGATGACTTGACATGCAAATCTTGCTACTTTAATAGGTTCTTAATCTGCTGAATTCCAGTTACAGTTTTTAACAGTAGACCAATCACAGCTTCAGGAAACAGCATGATAACATACTTACAAATGTAATTGTCATATCGTGTTTTCATAGAATTCCTGCAGTTAAAATGTCTCCTCTGCACTTGCCTGACTTTATCTCCATGACATCAGCAACCCTTCTCATCTCTTGTACTTCTCACTCCATAGAAATGCTTTTGCATAGACTGAATAATACAGGAAATATACAGTGCTGCTTAGTGCATTACGTCATAATCTGTGTAGGTTACAGATGCAGACGGCTTTCAGCGAGAAGTGTGCTATGGTTTTGAGCTGTTAACAGGATTTGCATAAACAGAGAAGAATACTTTACCATGTGATTGCTGACATTTTAGGGGCATAATGTGTGGATTATGCAGGAGTAATGTAGACAGACCTCACTCATTGTCACTCAACCCTTCCCAATCCAGGTTGTATTTTAAAGAAACCTTGTTAATTAAGTCACTTGGTGATTGTAACCAATAATTTGTGCAAATTGAATACATGAAACGAGATTCATATGTTTTCCAATCCTCACCTGCTTGACTTTAGCTACATCCCGGATGAAAGCTTCATCGTCCACAAAGTTACGGAGTTCTTTCAGCCTGTCAAGGTCACGGATAAATTCCTCTCCAATTCTCTGAAAAAACATATCCATAAGTATATTTGAATATTTTAAAATGTCTTACATTTTATTGACATATTGAAAAGTGTTTTAGTTAATAGAGTAACGTTTTACTTGTTTATGGTCAGTAGATTTAGGCAGTGGCATACCTAACATTGAAACCATAAAAGGATAATAAAAAAATAAAAACAAATTATATATTACATACGTGTAGTAATCTAGTAAATTTTATAGCATCCTCTCTCTTGTCAAAGTTTAATATCACTGTGTGTACTTTTATTGGTCTTAACTTAATTTTTACTGCAGGAAAACTTTGTACCTCTGCAATGACCTCAGCCAGTCCAGGGTTGCACATGACCAGCCAGCGTCGAGGTGTGATGCCATTAGTCTTATTCTGGAACTTGTGTGGCTCCATTTCATAAAAGTCCTTAAAACTGTGCACACACACACACACACACACACACACATGTATAAGTGATGCTGCTGCACATTTGTGACATTGCGCGGTCAGTGCTGGAGCTGAGGGCCACACAGCGCACATACACAGTGGCTTTGAGGATGTCGGAGTGAATCTGGGCCACTCCGTTGACGGCATGCGCGCCCACGATGCACAGATGCGCCATGTTGATCTTCTTCTGCGCGCCCTCCTCGATGAGTGACATGCGCCGCAGACGGTCTACGTCTCCGGGAAAATGTGCAGCAACTCTCTGAAGGAAGACAGCACTTGTTAATACTTGTGGAGTCATAGAAACATTTTGATGAACGTTTCCATATTATTACTGTTGAGTTGATTTTGTAAATGTATTGATATGTGATACTTAGGATTATATTTGAGGTTTTAGGACTGAGCAAACTGGGAATATTGTTTTACTGATTATGTTGTGCAGGACTTAATTATTGATTTTATTGGTCAATTTGGAAACTGTTTGTCAATTTGTCACATAACCATAGAGGGTTGGATATGGGAAAGAATATGTCCTTTACTCAGTACCAATATGTAAATAAGTAATCTTTACTTATATACCGCCTTTCACAGACCAGAGTCACAAGGCGGTTTACAATTGTGGGCATTTGTCTCTCACTCCACACAGAGATGAGAGAAAGGTAAGGTAAGGTAAGATAAAAGATACACATATCAAAGGGATGATAAGGATAATATATGCTTCTACATGCTATTGTTGCTGTTATCAATACTAGTTTTTGATTCATATCTGACTTTTTTATACTTTTGACAACTGTATTTAACACAGTTTACCTCCCTTTTTTGGATTGAATTTCATTTAGTAATAAACAAGTTAACACCTGTGATTGAAAATATTATCAAATGAGCTTGGTTTATGACTGTTGGTCTGGTTCCAGTGATGTTGAATAATTTATGGGCCCTGTTTGGGTAGACGCAGGGTGATGCAATGTGCCTCTTGTTTATAAGTCACAGAGTATAAGACATCCACTTTGCCCACGGTGTAGGCGTGGCTGCTGTTCATATTACTTCACTCTGACAGTGTTGCAATTAAAATCCAATAAACATCATTCACTTTACTTTTACTGCATCTCGCCATCTCTGTGCCAAAGTGTTGTGGTATGTGTCTAATTTCAATACCCTCTGGTGTTGATTTCTATAGCAACCAGGTCACAACGGTGGCATCATGCTGAGCACATCATTTCCTGTATAAGTTGAAAGCTATAATTATCATTATCCACAGTCCTAGTTGTACTATTACTCTCCAAACACCACTATAAATCAGTGTATGCGCATCAGGCTCAGTAAAGGATCCATGGAGATAAAAGGACTCTTGTTAGTGTTGCAGTGCACGGCTCTGACCTCCAGATGGCGCCGGTTGATCTCATACACTATCTCGAGGTGACGCGGCAGCAGACGAGCGAACAGCTCCACGGGCCACCGCTCCAGGGCCTCCGGGAGAACCGTGTGGTTGGTGTATGCGCAGGTGCGAACAGTGATGTCCCAGGCCTGGAAACACACGCACATCTCAGCCCTGTGTCCAGTCTGCAGACCAGGGCAACGCGGCAGTCCACAAGTAAACGCACTTTGGCTGTCTACATTACTTTAAATGCGCTTGGTATTCCATGTTTTCTTGCTTTCTAACTTGATTTAGTTTTATAATAGCATACGTAGACTGTATTAAATGTGGGTCAAATATCATACCTGTTGATGAATATATTTAATGTTGAGAGACAAGTTAGTTAATTACATAGCTCCGGGATTACAGGAAGTTACACATCCACAAGTAAAACCGGGACCCGTTATGATGACGTCACACATCGGGCCAATTACAAACATTTAAAGTTAAGATTTAATGTTTCAAATATTACATTATGTGTTACATTGCAGGGGTTATGCCCTAGCAAGTAAGCTGCCGTGTGATGTCACAAAGTAATACATTGAAAATGTATGCAACAACATTACAAATGTACATGGATAATTCTATACTGTAACTATAGACTGTCAATACAGTTGACAAGTTCTGCGAATTAGCTTGAAGCACCATGACTATAAGGATCATGAGGCATGTATCAGACTTTCAGACTACTGTACAACAGCTCATTCTCTACTTGTGTTGCTGAGGCATGGTAACTATCTAACACCAAAAGACAAACAGAGGATGTGCATAATGAGACGAATACTCGGTCATTTCTTCATATTGACTCATGCACAATGTGAATTTTTAATGACTGCGCTTTACCTGGTCCCAGGCCAGCTTCTCCTCATCCACTAAGACTCTCATTAGCTCTGGAATAGCCATCGCTGGGTGTGTGTCATTGAGCTGGATGGCAACCTGAATATGCAAGAGAAAAATATGCTCATTAAATGTCAGCTCTGTATTTGCATATGTCAGGAAAAAGCTTTGTTTATGCACTTCATTCAACAGCTTTTAGCAGACACAAAAGGAACCCTGCCTATATAAGAGCAAGCAATTTACCAAAGGCACACTGAGAACTTGAGGGGAAATCACTTCATTTGTGACACATAGTATTTTGTCTTTTTTCCCCCATCCAGCCTCACCTTGTCTGGCAGTTTGCTGAAGTCTGTGCGAACAATTTCCCTCGAGCCGAACTTGGAGACCTTGAAGCGGCGAATAATGTCTTGGAGGGTAGCGGAAACCACAAAGTACTCCTGCTTGAGACGGAGCTCCTTCCCCTCAAAGAACTGACAAGAAAAAGGCAAAATTCTGTACTTAAATGTAACTAAAAGATTTTTGTCCATAAAATTAATGGTGCATGTGTCTGCCTTTCACCCAGAGATGAATGGAGCAGCCACACAAGTGAGACATGTCTCCAGGTAAATCTCCAACTATAATTATCTTTTCAATATCATTGTCAAACATCAGAACGTCGCTCTTCTTTCAGACAGTCATTACTTCAGGCTTTGGGGGGCTAAAGAGTGCTTTCATCTTTTATTACATTTTCTTTGGATGTTTTAGTTAATTTTGATAACAGCGATTCTTTAATTTGGACGGCACATGATTTGAGCAAAGGCGAAATTAGGGGTCGTCTTTAAAAGCATAGGAGGAAGCAGCAAGATTCGTAGATAGATTTAATCAGAAACCGACATGAAATTATATCTTTAAAAAAATGTCTTTTGCAAAATCATTCTTCTCTATAACAAATCAAAAACAATAGGGAGAAATGTGGAGGGATTTAGTATGTTTAGTATTAACAGAATGTATACTATGTGAAGTTACTGGAATATAGGAATACAATAGGTTTATTGAAAATATAATGATGAATAATTCATCTAATAATTTTATCTTCATATTGTCAATATTTTTAAGCTGAAATTTAGTGAAATTAAGTGACACACACCGTGTGTTGTTGGTGGACCCGTACATAGGGATACGGAAAGTGTTTCATTTACAACAGAGGCGATCATTCCATGCTTATTTTCCTGTCATACCTGCAGTGATAATCCAGGATACGAGACATTGACACGGAACAAATCAGAATCAGTCCTATTGATATTGGTGCGTAGTAATTATGCTCGTTATATTTGCGGATTTCACTACTGATGAAAATTGTCGGCCTCATTATAATGAAAAGCTATGCTTGGCTATAACCTGCGCATATACCATAGTTATGAAGCTTAAGCGAAAATTCAAACTCTCTTTGAGATCATCTTAAGCAGCAATGATCTCACTGCTGGGGTCAATGCGCTAATCAACACATCTTTCTAAAATGCATTTTGGGTCTGTTTTAGTCTCTCCAGGTTGAAATACCTTTTTCCTGCAGAAGATGCTCTGAAGACAATTGATGTAAATTTGTAATATTATATTTGAAATTAATTAACTCTAGGCTGAACCAATTTAATAGCACCAGAACAGCCAAAGTAGTATGTTTCTACACGCGCACCAAAAATCATGCCGAGTGCATGTTTAAATGATTTTGTGGTATAAAATGTGTTTTTTCAGTGTTACTAGAAGAACGTCTCGATAAAGGAGACATACGACGGAGCAGAAATAGACTCCAGACTCCAGTGGAGAAACAGATTAGTGAGTGAAGTGAACCTCCACTGCGCTGCGTCGGCCGCTCGGGGCTGCCCACACCTAAATTATGAGCAGTGACTTGAGCTAAAGCTCTGGTTAGATGGTTATCACCCAAATCCTCCTTTTCTGGCCCTGAGGGAACCAGTCCACTGTGGTCGGATAGAACACTGTGCTTCAGAGCAGGAGGAAACCTCTACAGAGGGGGAAAAGTATTTAGTCAGCCACCAAATGTGCAAGTCCTCCCACTTCAAACGATGAGGGATGCCTGTCATTTTCATCATTGGTCTACAGTACCTAAACTATGAACAACAAAATAAGAAAAAATAAAATATATAAATTTACATTTTGAAAGAATTTATTTGCAAATTATGGTGGAAAAAAAGAATTTAGTCAATAACAAAATAGTAATATCATCACCATGTCAATATTTTGCAATGCCAGTGGTCAAACATTTTGTGTATGAGTTTTTCATATGCTTTTGTTGGTGTTTTGGCCCATTCCTCAGTCTCCTCTAGAGCATGATGTGAGACTCGGCCACGCTTCATCTTTGTGCCCTTGCTGATGGAAGGAGGTTTTTACTCACAATCCCACGATACATGACCCCATTCATGTTTGCCTTTACACTTGTAAATTGTCCTGGTCGCTTTGCAGACAAAACAGTCCCCAAAGCCTTATGTTTCCACCCTCATTCTTCACAGTATGTATGGAGGAATGGGCCAAAATACCAGCAACTATGCAAAAACGCTGTGAATTTTTACAGAAAACGTCTGACCGTTGTCATTGACAACCAAAAGTATATTGCAAAATATGGAGTTGGACTTTCATTTGTGACTAAATACATATCTATAATTTGCAGATAAATGTTATTTTTGAGATTTGTATTACTCATCATCTCCCTCATAGTTGAAGAATATCTATGGGGAAAATTATAGGCATCTCTAATCTTTTTAATTGCGAGGAATACTTTTTTGCCCCACTGTATTTCCTTTTGGAAAGGAAAGAGCTGCAACCACAACTGAACACTTAATAGCAGCACGGTTATTACATAGCAATGATAATTTTCCTACACTTGCCAACTAATATGGAGCACAGTACAGCTTAGAGCGATGCATGGTGTGAATTTTAATATTGTCCACGGCATTCACATCCAGCTGTTTCCTTGAAGCTGAGGTCAACGCTGCACGCCCACTTGCCTTTCTATACCAAAAGTAGAGTTATAGTCATTATTTCTTACATTGTCATTGGGATAAAGCACACGGGAGATGTTCTCAGCCAGGTTCCTGTCCAACACGGCCTGAATGTAGCCACCCACATTGACTGAAAGATTAAAACACAATGTACAGAAATAATGAGGAGAAAACTGTAAGGCAGAGCATATAGGATTATGGGTGCTTGGGGACATGAATGCCATACATACAGTCTTTAAGGTTGAAATCGCAGGGAGCCTTGGCAGACCACAATCTCATCGTGTTTACAATGTTGTTGCGATATCCAGGGACTGGTGTGTCATAGGGCAGCGCCAAAACCACCTGATTAAAGAAGAATGTATTTATTTTATGTGGAAAAACAGGACAATACGTACAAACAAACTGCACAGTGAAAACGTGATCAAACTGTTGATAATGGACTTGATCCAGTAGGGTACAACGTTTTGCTAAGCGTCTACTGGTAGTTGTCGTTATTTTAGTTTTTTTTTTCATTTCAATTAATTTTATAAATAACAAATCAAAAGGAACCAAAAAGGTAATATAAAGTATGTATGTCAACGAAGGGGCATAAATGTATGATTGAATTCATGGCTTCATGTACTGACCGGGGCGGCTCCATAGAATATTATTGGAATTTAATGTATATATTAGACATTATATATTTACCCAAAATGTATACATGATTTGAAAATGTTATGGGTCATTGTTATGTTTAAAAAAATAGACTGTTTTAAAGGCTGTCCATGATTACACTATCGCTGCTATTTTTTTTTTTTATTTTACAGTTGCCCTTAGAAACACAAAAAAATAATATATCTATAAAAGTGTCTTTGCATGTCTTCAAAAATGCGCTTCATGAGTACAATCCCTTTTATATAATAATCTTTAACAGAAAGGATTTCGGTCTTATTTTTTTGACAATTATTCCATTGCTTGGGTTGTAGTAGTTTTGTCGTAAGCTTTGAGCTGAACAAATGTAAGTTAGGAGAGAAATCCTTTTCAAGATTACGCCTTTGTGCTCAAGAACCTTTCAGACCTTTTATCTTAACCGAAGGGATTAAACTCAAAATATAAATTGAGACAAAGCGAAGAGATTTAAAATGACCTTTATTCTAGTTAAATCCCAATGGTATAAAACATGTGTCTTCACCTGAGTGTCGACCCATTTGGCTCCGTCTGGGTGGTGCTCGGTTCTGCCGTAGAAGTGCACAGGGCGCATGTACTCAGGGCGGGCCTTCTCCCAGGGGTTACCGTACCTCAGCCAATCATCAGCCTCCTCAACCTGGACACGGAGACAGTGACCTCAATTAAGATCACGATATCCATATTTGAAATGAACGTGAGGCCTTTGGGAGTGCATTTTCACCCATGTATATTTCTGTATATAGATTTAACATAAATGCACAATAGACAAAGATCAGACCTGCCATCCATTGACAATTTTCTGATTGAAGATGCCAAACTCATATCGGATACCGTAACCGTAAGCAGCCAGCCCCAGGGAGGCCATGGAGTCCAGAAAACAAGCTGTAAATAATACAAACACAACAGGAAAAATCAATGACTAAATCAAACAACAATTATATTTGCAGGGTGTTGTTGAGTTTACCTGCTAGACGTCCCAGGCCACCATTCCCCAAACCTGCGTCCTCCTCCATATCCTCCAGCTCCTCCATGTCCAGACCCAGCTACATAAACAACCTCACAGTTATTACATACATAGTTCATATTGAAGCATGTTTGGCATATGTGATTCTGGTGAGTGTGACTGGACCTGGTAGGTGGCCTCGTCACAGGCGTTCTCCAGAGCAAGGTTGACCATAGTGTTCTGCAGCGTACGCCCCATATAAAACTCGAGCGAGATGTAGTACACTCGCTAGAGGGGTAAATAAAGCACAGATCAGCCAACATCACAGCAATATTATGGGAGCATATCTGCCTTGGCACAAAAGGGGCAATATCTTTTCAAAGTAATGTCTTGTTTCTGGCTTTGAGCAACAGTTTATGATTTATTAGTTTGTTTAAAAGTGCGGACAGAGTGCGCTGCCACCTGAGCCTTTGTTTAGCCTTTTGCCATTTAAACATTATGTTTTCCCCTCCCCGTGGAGAGGACACAAGCTCTGAGACAGATAGGAGAGAGGGGGGCATAGGGCTTGGACAGCCTGCTATTGGTGTTACATAACAGCAACATTTTGGCCTGGGCCAAAATAGCTCCTGTACAGGTCGCCATAAAGGTCAGGCGTGCCTTACGCTCAGGCCATTGTAGAGGAAAAATCTAGTAACAAAGTTATTACAGTGTTTTGAATTGTCAAAAAATTGAACCAGATGACACAGACATCATAAGAAGCCTTTGGGGAGGGATGAATTAAATATGACTGCATGCTCTAAATCTGATCTGACTTCTTACTCCGTTGTCATCTAATTATGGTAATTAGCTGTTAGCAACAGCACAAACCAAATACTATTTGAGTGAAAATTTTGTAAAACATTAGAGAAACCTTTGTGTTCCTTTAAGATAATCCCCTCTGTCCTCTGTGTAAATCTGGCTATACATTCAGAGAGATGGTTTGGGCTTTACATGAACAGAGTAAGCTAACATTTATCTGCTGACTGCAATAAAGATGTGCTATGACAAACACTGTAGAGCAGAGATGCAGGCCCAATCTCTTCAAGTCTACTTCCTGACCCCCAATAATTTGCAGAGTTTTGAGACAGTTTCTTGCAAGAATATGTCAGAAAATGCAGTTTGCTGCTTCTCTCATTCCTTGCTTTTTACCAGTGTTACTTTCAGTATGGTTCTAGCCTTAGCCTTCTCCATGAACTGTGCTGTGGCCTCAGAGGCAAATGACACAAGCTTTATAGTTAGTCAGAGGAGAAGGTCATGGAGAGGGTTCATGTTTCAACACACCAAGACGTCAGCATACCGACCAAGTGCTAAGGCGTCTTCCTGAAGTTCAGATATGCTGACTTTTGGCCTTTATAGTTCATGCAGTTACACAGTGCCATTGTTAAACAACCAGAGATATAGATAAACAGAAGTGCAATAATCACCAAGGTGACTTTGACATATTTGAAACACTCTGGCTTCACATAGAACTAAACACTGTCATTGATTTCACAACAACGTCAGTACGATACACAGATGTTATATCATATTGGGGTTTTGGCAGAAAGTTCCCGTTGTGTGTAGCTCCCTAGTAGTCGACTTAGGTGCATGATGCAAATGTTGTTGTGGTTTTGATTGGTTTTTCAATATGAAAAGATGAGATTTTTGTTTTCTGAACCCATATTGATCCATTAGCAACAAGGCTAATGGTAAGCATCATCTATCTATTTCTAATTAACCATGAATTGATAAAATACCATTTTAATATTCAAATAACCAATTCAAATCTCACCCTTTAGAACTCTAAAGAAACAAGACAATTGTTCCAGTTGAAGTGAACCAGGCCAACAAGTGTCAGCAGTGCCCGTAACCCTCGCTACATGTATGGCACTAATCAAATCCTTGTGGAGTGCATGCTTGTAACTTACTTTGGGGTCTTTTTCATAGTAGTGCTGCTGAGTGCGGATCCATCTTCCAACCAAGTGGTCCCTGACCGTGTGGGCCAGGGCAAAGTAATAATCCCTCTTTGTGGCCACGTTTCTGTCCTTGACCAGGGTGAAGTGGAGGTGCCTGTTGAAGTTTGTTTTGAGATCTGTAACATTTTCCACGCCAGCCAGACCTCGCACTGAAATCTGTTTCTTCCGGTCGTGGTCAGAGAGCGGTTTGGACATGATTGGAGCGGATCAAGGCTCAAGGTGAACAGGCTACACAGAGAGCAGGGACACACACAGCACCCAAAGCTCTGGCTCAGGTTCCACATTTTAAAGGCACCAATATGAATATTAAGCAGGAGGTGGGAGCACTGCGTAAAAGGGGAAAACGCTTGAGTTGGATTCATTAGGCATTGAAAATATATCAAACATGCACACCAAATTTAAGGGAAAGATTAATTTTCAAAAAAAAGTATCAACCTGTACTATAACAAAAGCACTCGGGTCTTTCAATAGTCAGTATAAGATAGGACACAGTTGTTAGCGTTATTCTACCGCAGTTTGAATAATTTCTTTTTTAATTTAACCATAAGGAAACTGGATTCCAGTGTTATATAAATGTTCTTGTTTCCCTTTGACAAAAACTGCAAGATGCTCATAGAAAAAGTGTATTATGTCAGCTGCAAACAACTGAAAACAATCTGCAAACCAAACCCATTTTGTTTTACCCAACAGATATAGACTTGATTAAGTTTTTTATTTTAAATTATTTTTTTTACCGAAACATTTGATCATTTACATGCTGAGAGCTGATTGGATGAGTGGGAGCTGGTGTTCTCTATCTCACTGAAAAAGCTGATCTAACATGAGACATATGTCGACAATAAATGCAAGTTTAAACAAGTGATTGAACCAAACAGTTTTGAAATGGATTTTATTACACAGTTATATTTTTGTACACCCGTTTAAAAGCTTTAAACCACTGCTTTGATGACAAGGAAATGCAGAATTTAATTTTGTGGATATTGGGGGTAAAGGATAAAAGTTTGTTAAAATTGAGAATCCTTCTTTGAATATAAATTGTTTGTTGATTCAACATTCTGGCTGATTAGCGTGATGTACTCATATCTGTGTCTGGTGAGAGTTCAGATCAGGCTTCGACAGCAGTGCAAAGATAAATAATACTACAAATTATGCATCTAAGTAATCTTTATTTATATACCGCCTTTGACAGACCAGAATCACAAAGCAGTTTTTCAATCGTGGGCATTTGTCCTCTCACTCCACACAGAGATGGGAGTGGGGTCGCCAGTACAGGAGACACATGCCAGACCTATTGTACATGTTTTTAGAGGTAGGGAACATGCAAACTCCACTCAGAAAGGCCCTGTTCCGACCTGGATTCAAACCCAGGACCTTCTTGTTGAGACGCAAGAGTGCTATCCACTCAGCCACCGTGCTCTATTGGTTTTATATAGTGCTTCTTTTGACACTCAAAGACACTTCACATGGTATTATTCTTTCACTACTACTACTGCTGCCCTGGGACAGACTGACATAAGCAAGGCAACTGTTATGTGCCTCCAGCCACCAGCAACCATTCACACACACTCCAGACTCATTCTCGAGTCAGTCTTGTTCGAGTCTCGGGAAATAAATTAGGATAAATTGGGAGGAATAAATAGTGATCGAATGTTATTACAGATGAATGACATATACAGGCTCAGTTAGAACAGTATGATAACATAAGTTGCAGCGAGGACTGGACCACTGACTCTGAAACTACTAAATCCATACATGTTTATGGCTATCCCTTTCCCACACCTCTATACATCTATTCTATCTATTGCATTCCCCCTTGATATAACAGTGTGCATCTGAATATACATTTAAAAACTCACTTTATAGCAGTTGTAAAAGTTATTTTAGTAGACAAGATTGTAATCAGTTACAGAGCATTTCTTATTTCCGTGCGCTGATACAGAGGAAACATGCTGACAATATCTGGCAGCTATAACGCTAACTTATTTTGCTGCTACGTGCTGGCAGCAGTGCTCTGGTGGCAGATGGTAATGGTTCATGAAATGATAAGAAAAATAGATTTAGTCTCTCCTTAAAAGCAACACGCAGCAAAGTCAACTAATTATACTTTATAGTGACACTGGAAGCTGTATTAAAAGTTCAGGTTGGCTTGTTATACCTATTTTTCTTAAACTATGCGTCAACATGCAAGGATAAGACATTCTGGTTGCATTAAATAGGTAGAATCGTTTGTTATTTTCCCCGCACAGCTGCAAGAACCCTGACGCGACCAGAGTGTGGCTGTGTATTCATGTACGCCGCAGTAGTGTGAGCACTTATAAACCAGTTATCCAGGGCACATGAGAGGATCACATCTGTGCTCTGTGCTCGGGGCAGTGAGCAACACAAACTGAAGCGCACACCAACCCAACTCTATTTTCAGTGATCGCTCTATAGCCAAACTATCACCAAGTCCTGGCCTCCTATATATAGAGACTCTGACCCAGTCCCAAAGGCCATGATATTTGAAAGGCTATCTTGTTAATGTCAGCAGTAGCCCCCAGACAACAGTACTACAACCGTAACAAGTGTGGCTTAAGTCGCGAGAGGCGGAGATTTTTTTTTTCTCAGTACTGCAACGTTATCATTATCTCGTTAAAGTGATATCGGAGCCTTTTGGACTCAAATTGTTTAAAAACTGGGAAACAGTGCTTGTTAGTGTCAAGGCAAAATGCTTTCTTCAGTAAGCGTTGTCTTTGGAAAACATTACGAGTGGAATTATGCTGTCAGTCCATACTCTATATGCTATACTGGTGCAGACGGTAAAAAAAGAACAAAAGAAATAGTTGTCAACGAAATAGGATTCAAGATTTTCCAGAAGTCTTGGCCGCCCTTCAGCAAAGCTTCATTTTTTCTACTTTTGAAGAATTTATAGATGAGGGTGGAGTATAAAATGCAAAGGACGTTGTTTCCTTTTCATGTATGCTTTAACGTCCTCGGCATGAGGGATGACCCCTAGATGAAGAGGGACCATCTCACGCCACGTGATGCAGATTGGAGCTGGCGTGCCCCTGATTTGTCCATTATGATGAGCAAATTATGTTCTTACATGTCTACTGGCTGTTCTGTCAAATGGTACATCAAGCATTTCCAGACCACACAGTGCACTCGCCTCCATAGATTGAAATGAAACATGCAACAACTTTCACAATTGTAGCAATCATTTTGGGCTATTTTGGACACTGTCTGAGAGCTTTTGTCAGACCGTCAAGTAAGCCAAGCGTTTTACCACGTCACTATCGTGTAATCATAAAGGAGAAGCAGTGGAAGTTTAATTAATAGATTTTTAGTTTTAATCCCAAGAGAAGATTAAGTCAATTAACTCTGATGTTAATGGAGGCTGTGATTGGCTGGGAGTTATTACCGAGCAGTTCCGTCTGCCTCACTGTCATATCAGCCAAACTTCAGCGAGGCTGCCAGCTGGGATTTAGGTGACAATTCCTTCATGTTGATTCCAATAATTATCTTTTTTTTATTCGGAACAGAGAAAGGACCTTTAATATGGAAGTTGAAATGATTACTTTTTCTATATATGACTTTGATTGTATTTCATAATTAAAAGCAGCCTTTCATGTTCTGTTATTCGTTCCAATGAGTAGCACAATTCAATCCGCTGTTGCATTCAAAGAGTATCACAGAAAGACTGAATGATCCAGGCACGTCTCACAGGTGCTGTACACGTCTGGCACATCTGTCTGTCCTAAACATCACAAACCAGTCTGTGCCTGTGGGCTCATACTGTATCAGCCTCTCTGTGGATCTGTGCATCCAGCATCAAGGATCCCTGACATTATTATACCAAAATTCACTATGGCATACTGTAACCTTGTGTAGTTTATGTTTTTATTAAATACAGAAGCAATCATCAGCTTTGTTTCCTTGGTTTAATTATCTTTTCATGCATTTAAGATATTAATATCTCTATCAATATTATTCATTAAATTCATTCAAACGTATTTTCCTTTTAGCCCTAAATCATAACAGCAGTCAATCAATCAACTTTATTCGTAGAGCGCCTTTCCTACACAAGGGAACTCAAAGCGACAGTCGTCTTGGAAGATTTTACAAAGTTGTCAATTCGGCAACAACACATCACAGAATCAAAAAGGAAATGCAGTAATAACAAACTCATAGGAGCCATTGGTCCACATTGATTTAGATGTTATTAAATGTCCATATCTATCCCTTTTTGACACACGTTTCCTACACCAATGTTCTTAAGCTGCATGTAGCTCTTTCCACTCGTCTGCAGAAACTGTGATTGGAGTTTACAAGGGCAGAGGGTTGGCTTTGACATTGCTGCCGGTCTAAAGTGGTCCAGGAGGGCTGCCTCTGGACTCTGATGTGATGCTTCAGATGCTCTGTCCCTTACAGACTCGTGCATGTGCTGATGTGCAGCAGGCCTAGTTAGCTTGAACGCTTCAATGTCCAGATGTTACAGGGACTGTATGCAGTTTGCAATATTACTAGTTTCACAAAGTCATTACAATTAATATTCGTTTTACTCCCTGTGACAAGCATGCAGCTCCAAAGCACTGTTTACTGATGCTATCCACCTGCTGGTGTTTAAACAGTACTGTGTATTATTGTATTTGCTTTGATACAAACAAATGTGGTACTATTTATTTGTTTGTGAATTGTTAAAAAAAACTCAAGATATTCCTCTTGAAAATGATTCTCAATGTCCAATACATTTTTTCAACTGAAAATAAAAATGATACATGATCTATTATCTGGGGATGCATGAAAAATATGTAGATGTAAGTGAGATTTAAAATAGGACATATGGGCAATAATACAGACAGTCAATGTTTTTCATGAAGCATCAAGGACGTATCACCATCCAACTGATACTGCGGATCACACAGACACTTTTCCTTGATCTTGTCAAATGAATTGTTACTGAAGACAAGGCGATGTGGGCAATAATTATAGTCTCACGCTGCAGAGACTCTCTCTTTTCTCTTATTTTCAAGTGAGAAATTATGTGTCCAGTGACTGTGGCGGCGATGTTATTGTTGGACTGGAGCGGTAGAAGCATCTGTGTTTACATCTCACCACAACTTAAGGTAAAACACCCACCACTTGGAACACTGTCCATATGATCACTGCTGCCAGGAAGTATGGAGCAAATTCAATTTATATTTTTAAGGTAAATAATAAAGATGATACAATAAGACTAGACTTAGAGACACAGACATTTACATTCATATGAGATATTTTTCATGAATTGTGAGGTTGTTAATAACATAAAATATGTGATTGCTTAAAGAGTTAAACATGGGTATGTATTGAATTTACTATTAAAATATAAGACTTTGGACTTTTAGAACAGGGGCCCTAAACTTCTCAGGGTGGGACCCCTGAAATTGCCATGAGACCGAAACCCCCCCGATGCTTTTAATGTAATTTGATAATAATCTAAAGCGTCAAAACATGCTGATGTCCTTTTAATTTTGGTCATTTGATTGATTGTGTTTTTCGCTCAAATATCACTTAAACTTATTCTAAAATGTAATTAGATATATGACAATAGATGTCATCTGATGACCCTCAGCTAATGTCCTTCGCCCCCCACTTTGGGAACCACTGGTATAGAATATTGCTAGCAGCTTCGTACTTGGGTGGGTTTCCTCCATGTGCTCCGGTTTCCCCTAAAAGTAAAAACATGTACAATAGGGCTGGGTTGTACAAACAAACCCACTGTGTTAGTTGTACTGTCCTGTGAATTCAATAACTGTGCATTTTATTGAAAAGAATTGTACTATGTCTTCCTTCTAAAAAAGATGAAGGGATAAATGTAGCAAAAACAGCAACAAGGAAAAAAAGCCTTTTCTGGAGGATTTTGAGATTGTTGCAGAATTGTTCCCAGGTCAACTGCTCTTTTGTCAGAGAGCATGAATGTTTGGACCCGGGGTCATACAGAAGGAACGCTGTCACCTGCTGGCGCTTCTGGAAATGTCACAATTCTGCAGAAAGCACCAGAGGAAAGAGAGAAAACGGATGTGTGGTGAATGACTCTTTCAATCATCGCCGGGCAATTGATTTAACCAGGGCCTGTGCAGCCAGACCCATTCATTTCATGGTGAAGTGGAACTAGAGGCCTTTGCATTAGCCCTATTCACACTGACATCAATTCCTGTAGGAGCAATTAAAGCAGCTGTGCAAGCCTTTGTTTCCCTCATCTGTATGCATTGGGCCTGAAGAGGGTTTTTTTGCATGTGGGTTTGCATTAATATTCACCCTAGAACAAGACAAACTACTTATTATTATTTAAAGATGCAATATGTAACTTTCTCTCTCTCTCTGGGGGAATGGCTTTGTCTTAATTGATTTACCATTGTAAAGACCAGCTTTTTTACCCCTAATTTATTTGGGAGGCAGAAAGGGACAAGCTCAGAGTAAGTGGCACATGAAGGCTCAATGACAAGTAAACTGTCTCTTTACTTTACTAATCTGTGCAAATATAATTGAAATAATGTCAGAATGTGCAATATAGAACCACATCTGTCACTTTACTTAGTCCCTTTGTCTCAGACCCTGGTGCTGCTAACATGTACAGATGTACATGTATAGACACAACTTTATATTTCTTGCACTAGAATATACAGTACAGTATTTATTTCTTGCTTTGTTAGCATGCTATCGTCAAAGATGTTATACTTAATTCTTGCGTCTTTATTACGCTGATGTTTGAGATTTTAGAGTTATTATTCACGTATCTTGTGCTATGTGCTCCTCATTTCTCCATTGTGGAACAAATAAAAGATCTCTTAAAGTAGCAATATAAGATGTTCATGTCAAGTCATCATTAAATGGCCCTAATCTGTCAAAAGGCATTAATACTTATTTAACTGATAACAGTAGTTCAGCAGAGATATTTGAAGCTTGTAAGATATTTATTGCCCGTGAATCTTGTTATTGTTTTCATTTCGTTGTCCTGCCCTCCACTGTTTCACCAATCAGAAAGTCTGTGATCCAGGTTGCCAG
>JAPMNZ010922679.1:0-14896 GCA_029875035.1 Pomatoschistus microps
TCAGTAATAGTATCCCTTGCTAAAGAACACAGGATTAGTGTATGTAACATGCATTTACACTTCAAATACTGAGGCTGCTCGTGTTTGAAATAGATTCTCCAGTGTGGCACCTGAAATGAGATGCAGAGGATCAAATAAAGCACAACACTGCACTATGCCAGGGGGCCGGAGTGTGCTTGGATGGATGGGCGGTGGCGGTGGGGGTCTGGGGGCCGTGATGCCCAAAAGAAAAGGCAAAAGTCATGAGAGAGAAGATATGTGGAGTGATGGAGTGAGCCGGAAGAGAGGGAGGGCGGGAGGGGTGGTGGTTGAGGTAAAGGGCCCGGGCCACAGGGGCTGCTGCAACTCCATTTTAGTTATAAAAAGAAAAGAATAGCTCACCTGGTTGCAATTAATTATATTTCAGTCCCCCTGAATCTTATTTAATCTCACTGTAATGAACTCGAATGTCAATTAACTTTGATGGATGGTTGAAGATCTATTGAAGAATGGGCTGCTGCTTGTTTGAGCTTTGTGGGTCAAAATGACTCACCTCAGTAGATTAAAAGTAGATGAAAAACCTAAAGACCCGGGGCTGGTCAAGTTAGGAAAAATCATCCAAATTCAACCCAACATTTAATTCAAATCACTGTGGTGAGAGAGCACAAGGGTTATAGCCCACTACTACTCATTAAAACTACTTGTACAAAACATAAATTCTTAAATTCTCATTAGAAGGTAAAATATTGATATAATAGGCTGCAATATCATGTTTTTTCCTTCATGCCTCAGTAATTTAGCTTTTTTTTTTTGCGTTATTCTTATTGAAATATATATTCTGTATGTAGTGTGCTTATTACGAGACTCTGAAATTGGTTCCCTAATATTTTGTGGTTTTTGTTTTGTTATGAATTGTTTTTCAACTAATGCATCGGTGTATGGCACACACAAACACACAGACATTCCTTGCTTTTTANGTTATGAATTGTTTTTCAACTAATGCATCGGTGTATGGCAAACACAAACACACAGACATTCCTTGCTTTTTAGATGGATAACGCATTTCCTATTGACAAAAAATATGAAGATTGAGGAATAGAAAGCTATATATAGACAATATTTAGTTATTATTACTTCATATAGCTCATAATTATATACATAGGAGCTATTTGGAGTATCATTTTGAAGTGCATATTTCTTACCATAAACTCCATATTAGATGCAGGCGGATGCACTTGGCCACGCAGCTTGTTGTGCAGGTCCAGAATGAGGTGCATGTCTCCTTCAGTGATGGCTCTCCTGCCTCTCGAGCGAGCCTTCCACCACTCCTCGTCCTTATCCCAGTACTTGTCCAGAATAGATTCGAGCCGTGTGGAGTTGGTGAAGACCATGGACATGACAGTATGGCTCAAACACAGGAACAAGCTGGCCACTCTGATCCAGCCCTCAAAGAGAAAGGTCATTGTGGAGAAGTGATGGTGCTGATGTTGTAAGCTTGTCTGGAAAATGAGAGAACAAAATGAAAATAGATGACCAATATTTCTCTCCCTTCATGTTAAGTCCACCTCACTTGCACATGTGAAATGAATTGACTGCTTCACATTCATTCTCAATAGTTTTGTTTTCTTCCAGAATTGGTTGACAAAATGATCAAAAAATGCAACATTCCTGACATTGCAGTTCCATTTATAATCGACAAGCATGTGATGGACCTTCCACCTGCCAACTCACATAGAGCACCTTTAAAGTCCGTATTAAACGCTGCACCAAA
Source organism: Pomatoschistus microps (assembly GCA_029875035.1). Lineage (NCBI taxonomy): Eukaryota > Metazoa > Chordata > Actinopteri > Gobiiformes > Gobiidae > Pomatoschistus > Pomatoschistus microps. The sequence continues at coordinate 1,751 of JAPMNZ010922679.1, forward strand.
ACAAGATTAACTACTATTTCTTGAGTATAACTTACTTTGCTAGTCCTTTGAGCTCGTTGAATACTCCAAAAGAAAAATGTTAATATGAAATCTTCTGACGGGACATTATTCCGTCCATCACTCAAAGCAAAACGAAGCAGGGGTTGGGCGTACACGTCCTCTGCTGTTGACTGCACAAAGCCTCAGGTCGTTTGTTGAGTTGCGAGATGCGCGTGGGACAGGACCATAGACTCTGAGCCACGCCCCCACATGGTCCATGCCGTTTCCACACACCATAAGTACAATGCTACACACAGAAGCAGGAGGAGAGATAGGGCACTGTGTCTCAGGTGAGGAGTCTCCATTCGGCTGTATAATTGAATGGGTTATAGTTGATGTGCACTTATTTTTTTATGTTTGTGGAAGAGGATTATTTGAGAAACAAACTCATCCCATTCACGTAACCAGATGCTGTAACGATGTATGATTATGAGGCTCTGCTGTTTCTCTGTATCTGCTGCCTCCCTCTGGTCAAAATAGGCACTGCACTATGATACGAAGATTCTATTTTTATTATCAAAATAAAAGATTATACAAACATGTACACACAGGTTCAAGGGAAAATAAAATAAAACAATTATGCACCTCTTTTAGGCCTACATGTAGATTGAAGGATAATTTTATGTTTTGGGACAGATATGTCATGTTTTTTTTTAGAGCCAAGATCTAAGCTTTCTATTGGAATACCCTTCAAAATCTCCCTGACTTGGACATGAAGACTATTTGGGATGCTTTACTCCAACAAGTCCAACTGAACTAGATAGGACTTTAACAAAACATGAAAATACAAACCAGGCAAAACCTGCACTGTTTTGTGCCATGGTTTCTACACAGTGGAAGCCGACTCCCTTCACTGTCTCACCAACACTGGATAATGACTTTTGATGACACTCTTTACTACTCAAAGTAAAGGCATTGAAAGGTACCATCACAAATTGAAAGGTACCATCACAAAGTTCACAAAACCAATTCTACCCATTTTTACATGGGGTTGAGAATGGCGCTAAGTAAAGCAAGCATGCAGTCATGAATATAATCATGAGTTTTAATGTCTAACAATAATATAATTTAAACATAATTTCAAGCTAACTATCTCAAGAAAATAAACAAATCAATGATTATATTCTAAACAACGAACCCAGAATTAATAATAGTTGGTCTACCAGTGTGCAATAACAAGCCTTTCTTAGCATATGGGTCAGTTTTGGTTCAGTCCTAGCGCACACTCCAAAAAACCCTGTGAATGAAAACCAATGAAATGAAAAATGTATCAGAAGAAATGGATAAATAAACAAGCTGTCCACACAAAAAAAACCTTGGGGTAAGAGTCAGCCTATAACAGTGATGACTATGAAGTGAATATAACATATCTGGGATTATTGGTGGATTATTGTACCCCCATAACAACAGGGGAAACTCGTGGCCGCCTGCCCACAATCCAAGCTAACGTGGGGGTACACAGGTAAAAAGGTTGGGAACCACTAGCCTAGACTCTTATTCAATAGTATGTTCAATGTAATTTGTATGTGTTCATTGCAGTACACCAGAGTAGTCGGGGGTGGCGCTGTAGTCCGCTTCCCCTGAGCGCGCGCCTCAGCCTCAGCCTCATCTGCTTTTCTGTTTGGTTTCTTTTGAGAGGATTATGCTGAATAAAGGTGGGGCGCATATTGTGGAGTTTTGAGTAGAAGAGATATTAACGCTCAGGCTGTCACAGAACGCTCATGGGAGAAGCTTAAACTCATGTCGAAACTTTATGAGTGCGCGGGATGTGGTTTTTCCTCCTCATCCAAGAAGTGAATGGCAACATCTTGATCACTGGGAACAGAGATGGTGCGCAAATTCCTGCTTCCTGTCGGTGAGTGGGACTTTATCCAATCTCACATATTATTAGAGAAGAAAAAAAGAGAGAAAATCTGTGAAATTGAGAAATGCATCATGTTTTAAGTGATTCTCTTGTTTAGTTTTAGCAGCAAGTTTTATCTCACCAGAATTGTGTGGCACCACAGCAACTAAGAAGAAATCTCAAGGTAATTATGCATTGCTGTGATGATAGTCTGTGTATTAAAAGGCTGGAAAAGCAAAAGGCCATGTGATGAAATATACATAGATAATTTAAATCTGAGGGATTTTTTTTGTTTCAGCTATTTAATAAAATCTGCATAAATAGTTCCTAGCACTCAACGGTTTGGTTATATCAATAATTCTCACATACATTTATGTTTAGCAAAGACAACGAGAGAATTACCATCACTCAGCCTATCAACTAGTTATATTTATTTAAATATAAATAAACATGAACTCTATATAATTTTCCTAATAAAAGTTCTAATTGTTGCAGTGAAGAACAACTCAGGTGTGACCCCAGCCGGACAGTGTGGCACATGGATAAAAGAACCCAATGGAGGCTACTTCACCTCCCCAAACTATCCAGAGCGATACCCCCCAGAGCGGGAGTGTGTCTATATAATTGAGGGTAAAATGTGTGTGATTCATATACAACCAAATTTGCCAACGCATCAGTGTTGCCTCTAAAACTTCGAACGGTACTGGTGGAATTGGCTCTATATGCCTGACATGAATATTAGTGATTAATATTAAACATAACATTATTGTGTGAAACAATATTTTTCTAATTGTTTGGTATCAATAGTTGTTTATTGTAAGTACATTTTCATTACTAGTCTTAATATCTGGCTTTTATGTTTTTGTTTTCCTTGATTTTCCTTGAACTTACAAAAAAAACTGTTCCACAGCGGCTCCCCGTGAGTGCGTGGATTTGTTCTTTGATGATAAATATTCCATTGAGCCGTCGTGGGAGTGTAAATTTGACCACATCGAGGTGCGGGATGGACCCTTTGCTTTCTCACCCATCATTGGCCGCTACTGTGGGCAGGAGATTCCCACCTATCTCCGCTCCAGTGGCCGCTACCTGTACATCAAGTTTGTGGCAGACGGAGAACTCGAGGCGATTGGGTTTTCTGCACGCTATAACTTCACCCAAGGCAAGTAACATTGAATTTGTGATAAGACAGAAGAACCTTTTGTTCACCCCAGTTCACAATTTACAATGTGTACAAATACCAGTACACAAGGTTTGCCGCTGAATGTTGTTAATTGATTTATGTGGGGTGTCAAACCAGTCCTCAAAGGGCCAGTGTTTCCTCAGGTGAGTCCAGTTTTAACCTGAAGATTTGAGAAAATGGGTTGAGTCTGGTGTTTTTATGCTCTGCTTGGAGCTAAAACCTGCAGCCACACTGGCCCTTTGAGGACTGGTCTGACATCCTTGATATGTTATTCAACGTAAAATATGACACCAACACATGATATAGACTCATTACATGCACAGTGACATACATTGGGGCGACACAGTAGTGCAGCGGTTAGAGCAAGAAGGTCCTGGGTTCAATTCCACATCCAGGCCTTTCTGTGTGGAGTTTGCATGTTCTCCCCGTGTCTGTGTAGGTTTCCTCCGGGTTCTCCGGATTCCCTTACCGCTAAAAACATATGTGGAGAAAATGGAATTCTCAACAATTGTAAAGTGCTTTGGGTGACCTTGGTCTGTGGATTGCGCTATATAAATACAGATTACTTTCTTTCATACATATCATTATCATTGTTATCATTTTGATGATTATGGCCCGCAGTGGCCCCTACAATGATATTAATTATTATATTAAGAAGCAGCATTGATGGTAAAAGGCTACGCTGGCATGTGATACCTCTTTTCAAATCTGATTTTCTCAAGAAAACAGCCATATTATTTCATTTATTCAGAAATGTTAAGGCAACATCTAATAAAAAGTTAGATTGTTAAATTTATTTTAGAAATTAGTCTTCAATCACATCTTTTCTTAATATTTGGTCCAGTTTTGGTTCAATCCACAGTAACGGAACTCTTTTTTTTCATAAAAATCTATCATGAAAGAAAATCCAATCTAACTAATGTGAAATACGTAATTCATCCAAATTCCTTTATAATGTGATAATAATAATAATAATTTTTTGGACACTCATAGACGCTTTACATGTCATTATTCACTCCATACACATTGGTGATAAACTACTACTGTAGCCAAAGCTGCCCTGGGGCACACTGACAGAAGCGAGGCAACCCTCCGATCACCACCAACCATTCACACACACCAGACTCATTCTAGGCAATGGGGGTGAAGTGTCTTGCCTAAGGACACAACGGCAGTTTGGCACTTTACAGCCGCAGCCGCCCCACTGTGGCATCAGGTGTTCCCAGAGGTTAAGTGTCTTGCCAAGGACACAACAACAGCAGACAGTGGGAGTCTTAAACCACAGGGCCTCAGCTTCAGTCCAGCCATTTGTTCTCAGAAAGATTTAGTTTGAATTTTACGGAATTTTGGAGACATTTTAGAGAAAAAAGGGTTGGTACAGTGTATAGTACCAATCAGGGTATAGTATAGTTATCACTGCTTTTTTTTTCTTTTAAATCACACCTCTTGATAATGTTCAGATCCTTTGCAGTACAAGTATTTCTTCTACACTTAGACAGTGCTTGGTCACATTGGTCTCACGCAGCTCTCCCAAAGCCACAGCGCTCACAGATGGACGCTGGACTTAATGAAAGCTTGTCTTCAGGGGAATGCAGCTTGTCACCAGAGGCTTACGGGAGTCCGAGACTTTATAACCACCAGATTTTATTATAAGCCAAAGCCACCTTCATTGAAGATTAATCTACATCTCATGTCTAGATTACGAATTCTATTTTCACTATTCCTTCTTCTAGTTTTGTATCTATCATGTAATCATAACATATTTACTGCATAACCATAACAGTGAAAGTAATAGAGGGCATCCCCAACTGTATTTTTTTCTTTATAAATAAAACAATCATTCACGATAGTATTTTGATGCACACCTGCTTTTTTCATATCAAACAAAAAGTCAGTGTCACAACTGCCCATTTTAACCATGCTATAAATCTATATATCTATCTGAGATGAAGATCTCAGATAGTCTGACCTAGTCTGTCGCTGGTCACAATATCAATTGTTAAAATCTCATATTTACAGCCAGGTTGTCAGTAGACTAATCTGTCCCAGACTAAGCTGCGATAATCTAAGTAGAATAATCTGCACAAAGGTTTTCCACACAAATTTTCAAACGTCGGTCAAGTGTTTTTGATCTCGGATTTCAGGGAAATTTAAATGAGGACAGATTGAAGGCATGTAGATTATGTAAGACTTGTCCAGCTGCTTTCATCTTCCTTTGCAATATGTCTCTGTAATGTTGTTATTTTTATTCCAATGGAATTTTTTTTTTTTATGGAATATGAGAAGCCAAAATGCCTTCTGTATTCAGTACATTTTCTGCTAATTTAATGTTGTGTGTGTTTGATTGTTTTGTTTGTGTTGTGTGTGCTGTTTAATGTAATTTTATTCAGATTATTGTTTATTTTCGTTTTACAATTTAGATCCAGAGTTTACAGAACTGGGATCCCTGCCGTCATTACCTTGTATGTATGAATACCTCTTTTGCTTTCATAAATTGGGTTGTATGTATTCATGTGGCTTTCTATTTTGTTAGTTTGTGAATTTGAAATGAATGGACCTGAAGGATTTGTGGAGTCTCTTCAAATCACCAGGGAAAACCGAGCCTTACAAACCGAAGCTGTGGACTGCCGCTGGTTCATAAGGGCTCCACCAAAAGCAAGGGTGTGACAGAAAAGTTTCATCACTCTTATATGTGGGTTGATTTCAGTTGAAAAATGAATTTTTCTCAATTTGTTTCTTCATTCAGATTTACATGCGGTTCCTGGAGTATGAAATGCACAATTCGAATGAATGCAAGCGAAATTTTGTTGCGATTTATGATGGCAGCAGTTCTGTTGAGCACTTGAAGAATAAGTTCTGTTCCACTGTGGCCAATGACGTGATGCTGGACTCTTCGTTTGGTGTAATCCGTCTCTGGGCAGACGAAAGAAGTAGGAAGAGCAAATTCAGAATCTTGTTTACAATTTTTCATGCACGTAAGAATTTGTTTGTTTTTTTACACCTGTGTTCCAGATACTATTGTTTATTTTTGTCATGTTGTTATATTGTTTATCACATCTTATACATTTTATATTTTTAGCTCCCTGTGATGACGGAACTTTCTTCTGCCATAGTAACATGTGCATCAATCACACTCTTGTATGCAATGGTATTCAAAACTGTGTCTACCCTTGGGATGAGAACCACTGTAAAGGTATAGTGGCCTTCAAACTCCATGACAATCACAAGTATTAATTTTAAACTTGAATCTTGCTTCTTGTTGTTAGAAAAGAGACAGCCCAGTATACTCGACTCTCTAGATAATACCAATCTGACCATCATTGGTGTGACCTGTGGCTTAGTTGTGATCCTCCTCATCATATCTGTCATCATTCAGGTCAAACAGCCAAGAAAGAAATATATAATACGCAGGTACGTTTAATCTCTTTGTTGTTTTCATTATTGTTATTCGACTGTATTCATATTATCTCCTTCCCTGTATAATATACATCAAGGTCAAGCCTTATCTCAAAAACAGTACTATGCCTTCCCTCATAAACATATAACGTCTACAGTGTTCTGTTAGAATACTAGATGAAAGTTACTTCAAATAAACACGGCAGACTACTGTAAGGGCACTGCAGCCATAGTAACTTTTACATCAATCGCAGAGACGCATACAAATATTCAAAACTGTGTCCACCCCTGAGACGAGAACCACTGTAAAGAATTTAGTGGCCTATAAGCTCCTTGACAATCACAGGAGTATTTTGAATGGCTTCAAATTCTTGCTTTTCGGGGGAAAGGGAAAGCTGTCATATACGACCAGAGTGGCTAAGAGTGGTACTCTTGTCTTTCATATAACTCATGATTCTTTCATCTCCTCCGCAGAGATGATTTTGATCCTGCTCTGATGCACCCAGGTTTTGAGCCACCTCACTATGAGCTCTGTACTCTGCGGCGCGCCCCGTCTGGTGACCTGGCTGATGGTGCTCTCGTGGAAGACTTCCAGAAACTTCGCCGCACCTCTTCCAAATGTATCCGCGACCATCACTGTGGTTCCCAGCAGGGCAGCATGCATGGGAGTGTGCACGGCAGCCGTAGCAATTTGAGCATAAGGGATGGCACCATAGATGGGGGGCTGGGGCCGCTGCCACTGCCGCCTCCAATGGTGAGCCAGCAGTCCCCTCTGTTGTCCCATCACACCACTCCCACAGGCAGAAGGAACATCTTGGTCATGAAGCACAGTTACTCACAGGATGCTGCAGATGGCTACAGGGATGAAGAGGAAGAGGACAGTTTAATGATGGACAATGGACCGACCACCAGCAGCCGGCACTATATGCAGCAGCATCAACAAATTCATTCTAATACTATGTCTGGCCTTGACCACATAGTCCATCGCACACTGTCCAATGATTTCTAATGCAAACAGTCATTTCATTGTACCTTTAAAATATTTGTAACTTTATTGCCTCAAAGATGTCCCCTTGCCTCATAAATTAAACTTTTTAGATATGTTATATATGATCATGATAATATTCTTGTTAACTCCTGCTGGAATAAACCATTTATTTATGTATACAAAGTGTCTTTACTACCATGTCACTCACCGATGTTATAATAGATCCATAGATCCATGTCCATGACCATGACACACTAAATGAGGAATGGTGCTTCCTTCTAACTTTTTCAGCGGAACTAATGCAATTATGTTCGGCCGGACATATTTTGACGACGCACAAATCACTTGTGCTCGGTTCATGTAGCTGTTTTGTGTTCAAATGTAACGTGTATATTTCTCTTAGCATTCGTCCTATTTATCTGACACTCCCGGGACATCATGCTTGTGTTTATACGATCTGTTTGATTGACCGGCTTCAGAATGTCACAAGAAGAGACATTCCTGGGAGTTCCATGCCACAATGACATCCAGCAGCCCAAACAGAGGAGCCGCATCGGGCTCATCGTGACGGGGTTCGTGGGGGGCTCACTCGTAGCTCTTTACGCGGTGGCGGCTCCGTTTGTGGCTCCTGCGCTGAGGAAGGTGTGCCTGCCTTTCGTCCCCGCGACTACGACCCAAGTTTCCAACGTCCTCAGTGCCCTTCGAGCCAGGACAGGGAATTTGGTGGATATTGGCAGTGGAGACGGACGCATAGTAAGTCATGTAATGGGATGCGTTCAGTAGAGTTTTTGTGGGGGGCAGGAGCAGATACAACTCCATGCAATATACGTTTATTTTTAAATAAATAAATATCAAAATATTTTCCTTGATCATAATTTGATTGTGATAAAACATCAGTCCCGAGTACTGGTCAAATGGTCACTTTGTATGAGGACAATAATTAGACCATAATTGCACAAAGTGGGACCATATGTGGCTGCTTTTGTTTTCATGTGGATCATGTTTTCTCCAAACAAAGACTAGAAGTCGTAGATTTTTTCACACGAACGCAACCTATTTCAAGCTTGTGCGTTGTACAAACTATTTGTACGGATATAATGTAATAAGGTATTATTACTCATTATGTACATGCTTTCTGCCTTGAACTTCCAGGTGATAGCAGCAGCCAAGCAAGGCTTTCGGGCATCAGGCTTTGAGTTGAACCCCTGGCTTGTGTGGTATTCTCGCTACAAAGCTTGGAAACATGGCGTCCATAACACAACGTCTTTCCACATATCTGACCTCTGGAAGGTAAATTTGTAGTTAAGATTAAGATGTGCTTTATTTATCTCACAGAGGAGAAATTTATCAAACATCATCAAACATGAACTGTCTGCTAAGATGTATTTATAATATTTTATTTATAATTGATTCACAGGTCAGTTTTGCGCAGTACCCCAACGTTGTCATTTTTGGAGTTCCCCAAATGGTGAGTTTGATAAATAGTCACTAAAACTGGATTTTTCTTAACTATTGATGTACTGTGCTTGTTGTAGATGGAAAGGTTGGAACACAAATTGTCCAAAGAGCTGCCCAGCACAGCCAAAGTGGTGGCTTGCCGATTTCCTTTCCCCACATGGATCCCTGAACAAACTGTGGGGGAAGGTATAGACACTGTGTGGGTTTATAATGCCAAGACTTTCAAATGTCACGAAAGTACAGTATCTGCACAGAGCCAACATGAACATTGAAAAACATGACCCTGATATAACTTTTGTAACAAAAACCCAAACCACTATGATGTTTTTATATCATGCCTGGGTTCTAACCGCACTATTCCCCATGAATACATTATTATGGAGAAAAAAGTGAGTTACCAACACAACTTGAAGGGTTTTTTTATTTTATTTTTTGTAAAATCCTAGAATTGAATTAATGTGAATCCACAGTGTCAACCTAAATGAGGGTGTTTAAATTAAAGTGAATTCTAGCTCTAGCCATTATGCTTTGATGAGATGTGAAAGCACAGACGCACCCTGTGGTCCCTGCCACATATGTTAGCTCACTTCTTTGGAAACAGGTCAGTGGCGTTATGAAGATTGTTGTATTTGCTTCTCTCAATAAATGTTTGTTCTGTAAGAAGTACATGTGCAATGTGACATGGATTGCTTTGGAACAAAATGTAAGCCCTGTGTATTTTTTTTATTGTCTGCACCAATTATTTTCACATGAATGGTAATGCAACTGAAACTGTCAATTATCCTATTTTTCAGCATTCAGAAGCTCACACATAGCCTTAAAATGTAGAAGGTGTGTCATTACAATGTTGTCCCCTGAAAGTGAACAGCCCTAATTCATTTGCATCGCTCTTTAGGCGCCATCTAGTGGACAGATATGGCACTGTTCCATGTAGCAACAGAGTCCGCTAGCTGCTGCACAATGGCGTGAACAGGCAACTAACCAGAGAGTATTCAGGTCTATCATTTGAATACAAATTCAGAACAAAACCCACCGGCATGTCTTTGAAAAGATAGCTAACGGCCGCTGCGTGTTGATCTAACTGAGCAGACCCACTGAAGCCGTTGCAGTGGGCAAGATGGACACCGCCGATGAAGGTAAAATGTTAAAACTTTATTTTATGTTGCCACTATGCTAGACACATTTTGCTATATACCATACTTTATACAGTGTGACAGTGTATTACAGAAATTGCATGGAATTAGTTAATATCACGGGAGGCTTGGATAAGCTTGTGCTTTAGATGAAATTGTTGAAATGCCCCGCTAGTTTTAAAGGACCGCACCGCTAGCCAATTAGCTTTAGCGGGCTAGCTAAACAGCTTCTGTTATAGCACGTTCATAACATATGTATTGCAACTCTTGTTGTTTCAAAAGTGTAGCCAGAACTTTGGTGTCGACCCAAACTATCATCCGTTAGTTCATAGGTTCCATCGGATTGTTACATGTTACTACATGGAATGTGTGTATGTTGCTCTAGAAATATCTTATTGTGTGTTTGCATCCCTTTAATGTAAACGCCAGTTAAAAACAAAGCACACCCATTCAACGTGGTGCTAAGAATGCCATACAAGTTTAAATAAGAACACCTTAATGTAACGTTAATTCCCAACAAGCTTTAAACCCTGAGATTTAGGTTGCGTTGTACAAGTTAGCGTTAATTCAATTGCAATACAAGAACATGGACCTAACATCTCTCCAAGCTAACATACTTCCCCGTGTTTGTAAAGTGGTCTAAGTATAGCAGAGTTTATTTTGGTCATAGAGTGACACAGGTAATCCAAGGATTAGAAAGTTTATGAGTCATGTCCCTCTGCTCTGCTTAAACAGTGTTGTAATATTATTCGTTGGACTCACTTTGTAGTCCATACATTATAATTACATAAGATACAATATTACATAAGATGCATTAAAATCGAAATAGTTAGCATATTTGTAAGCAGCTAAATAGTGCAGGTTTTGTATCAAATACAAAACTTGTTTGTGAAGTAACATTTTGTGAACAATCAGACCACAACCTAAGGTCTGTATCTCTCACGTACTTAGAACTGATTGACTGAGTGAGGACTGGTGTTTACTTGTCTTTTAAAAAAAAAAGATTAAATAAAGACGACTGTTATGTATTACTATTACTAATCTTTTTCAACAGCAGATATTTGCCGAGTGTGTCGATCTGAAGGCACCCAGGACAAGCCTCTCTACCATCCTTGTGTCTGTACAGGAAGCATCAAATTTATACACCAAGAATGGTATGAACTGTTTCTTTATACAATGTTGACCCACATCTATTTGGAAAATTAACACACTCTTGTCTGTTATGCAAAGTCTTCTCCAGTGGCTGAAACACAGCAGAAAAGAATATTGTGAATTATGTAAACATCGCTTTGCATTTACACCAAGTATGTTTGATTCATTCTTAATGTACTATATGTCCCATTCTCACAACTGTCTAATGTTATTTTATTTGTTTTAAGTCTACTCTCCAGATATGCCGCCGCGGTTGCCTGTACAGGACATCTTTGCAGGGCTGGTCACAAGTGTAGGGACTGCCATCAGATACTGGTTTCACTACACTCTAGTGGCCTTTGCCTGGCTTGGTGTTGTGCCTCTAACTGCATGTAAGATGCTCCAAATTCTATAACGTGGGACTAGGCCATTATTTTATAGTTATGTTTATTTTGCTGCAATTATAAAAAGATAATAAATGGGGTTGGAGTTGTTAGATTGAATTATGATTTTAATCACATTCATTAAGAGTTATTGGGGTTCTTGGTACAAATTGTGCACTGCACATATCTTTATTTAACCAAGAATGTGTTTAACAGACTACATGTGAATTGACCCAACCTTTCTGTTGATTATTATAGAACACTTTTTAAATATCAATCAATCAATCAAACCCATGCAAAGCCATAATGCTGTTTATTTTCTTCACAGGTCGTATTTACAAATGTTTATTTACTGGCTCCGTGAGCTCTCTCCTTACTCTACCATTAGATATGCTATCAACGTAAGTATTGATCACCACTGTTTTCATTCACTCACACTTCATATTTCCTAATCAGCAAAGACCCTTGCTCCTTCATTTATTGCAGATATGCTTAAACATAATCATTATTTTATCAAGGAAATATGATTTAATCTAAATAATTTACCAATAAAACAAACTTTAGTGTATATAACTCTTATGGTATATTTCATATGTCTCTTAACAGACAGAACCTGCTTGCTGATTGTCTACAAGGTTGTTTTGTGGTCACGTGTACATTGTGCGCCTTCATCAGTCTTGTGTGGCTCAGAGAACAAATAGTCCATGGCGGGGCCCCTCAGTGGTTAGAACAAAACCCAGTCCCCCTGGTGCCCAACCCGCCACATGGACCAGCTGCAGCCAACGAGGTACATGTTTTGAAATGTGGCAGTAACACAATCAATTGCTCATTGAAAATCAGGGTACATAGGTAAGTTAGTGAGTTGATCTTTATTTTGACAACACATTTCATATTTTTCAATTCACTCCTCACATGGTGATGACAGAAGTGGTACAGCCGACCTTTAAACCATCACGTGGCTCATAATCAAATGTATAATTATTTGGACTTGGAAAACGATTGCACTACATTAGCATTTCTTTTTTTATGCTTTTCATTTTGTCAGGATGGCAGAGGGAACGGAGCAGAGAACGGTCCAGTTGGTGCTGATGCTGCTGATGGTCAGAACCCTGCAGACCCAGCAGTGGCGGACCCACATCAAGCCGGTCACCTTGGAGACGAGGCTGAGCTGGAGGATGAAAACGATGATGATGACGATGATGATGATGACGACGATGATGATGGAGATGAAGATGATGAAGAGATTAGAGAGGAGGGGGCAGCAGAGGCCAATAACGGAGGACAAGGTGAGTGGATATTATTAGAAGTGTATTGTTGATCATTTGTTTTCTAAAAAAAAATTCTGATGTGAATAGATTATTTTCACATTGAGAAAAAGCTAAAAAGGTTATTCCTTTTACAAACATATCAAGGCTGGCTGCTTAAAACATTTATTTGATTTAGAATATTTTTTTTCCTGTTTTATTTTCTTATGTCATGAATGTGTGCAAGTGCAGTATATATGTGTCTATTAGGCCTTTTCCACAGCACCCGCACTACACGACCCCACACGACTCGGCACGTTATTTTTGCTTTTCCACCAGCGTTGAAGCTAG
>JAPMNZ010922755.1:0-19505 GCA_029875035.1 Pomatoschistus microps
GCTCCTGTGGACTCACCACCTGCAGGAGGATCAGTGAGGGGCTGGTGCTAAGTGTACTGGGTGCAGCTCTGACTGCCACCCCCCCCCCCCACCCAGAAATGGATTAAGGGGAAGAAGATGGATGGATGGATGGATGGATTGAACAGTGCTTTGTGGGATGTTCAAAGAAAGGGAAATCTTTGTATAACCTGCTTTTCATTTCCATCTCCACAACTTTACCCTGACTTGCCTGGTGTGCTCCTTGGACTTCCTCATGCTGTTTAATGACCACAACTAAAACACCTCTGAAGCCATCACAGTAGAGCTGTGATTCCACTGAGAGTAGATTAAACACAGGTATATTAGCATTCCACAGCATGTTCAATTCCATGTAATGCACTGAGAGAAGTGTATACTCAGCCATGAAGCCTCACTTTTCAGTTTTATATTTCATATTTTTCAAAAGATAAGATCATATATAATTTTGCTCTCACTTCAAAAAGGGCTGTTAGATTCAGAAATTGATTAATGGGAAGAAAATGGATGGTTGGTGTTTAAGCTACTGTATTCTGTCTGCAATATTCTGTTGAAACTGATTTTGTTGGCGTACTCAAAACAAAATGTATTGATATTTTTAATGATGTAAAGGTCTAAACAGACACACAGCATGTGTTTTCTGATGTTTATTGTGATAATCAAATACAGTTGGAATTGACTATAATTCACTGCTGTATCTGTGACATGTCAAGACAATCAGAATAAATTGTTCTCCGGCAGAATAATTTCAAACAAATGAATGACCAAGAAGGTTATTCTGCTAACCTGAACTTCTAAAAAACATGAATGGCCATGTTTGTATAGCCTCTTCAAACAATCTTTGAGAGCTGATATATGGAGGAGACTGGATTTCTCAGGAAAAGTCAATCTTGTGGTAAGCAAGTTACATAAAATCTATATTTTGTGAGTCAGATCCATGCTTAAATCTCCCGGTGTTCCATTACCCATTGATAGAAATCCTAGTTGGAAACTGCCGCCAACTTGAATGCCCCCCTCCTATCCGTACAACAAAGCCTCCTGGTCGAAAGAAATACTGCAGGAAACCTTTGAGGTTGGATTGGATGAATGGAAAAAAGAGAAAATGTCACCAATTCCATCTTCGAAGATTTCAGATAGAGAGTCTGACAATGAGGGTACATCAAAGGGACCCCACAGTCTTCAAAAGGGACTGCGAGCAGCACGTTCAGGGTTATTAAATAGATGAATATTGACAGGGTTTTTCCTATTTCAGGTGAGCAGCACCTCAGCTATCTCCACTCATCCAACAGGACGTTGAGATGGCAAGCAGAGCACCTCACAGCCATTCACTGTGCCTTTAATTGACAGGCAAAACCCAAAGGCTCTCTGCTCCCGCTCCTCACCTTGTTGCTGCTAACTTGGCCTGCTGCAGTGAGCTGCTGTCGAGCCAATCAGGGCAGCTTTTGTTTGCTGAACTCCCGGTATGTCCTTCAGCACTTTGGCCCCATTCATCTCGCCAAACAATCCCCCTAAGAATTTAACTGGTGGGCAAACACACGGCACACGAGTAATGATGGGGGCACCTTGCCGCTTGGTCGGAATATTTACCCTGTCATCAAAAGAAGGGGCATGCATATAAATCTGACGCCTGCTCACCGAGTTCAAATTCAGGCTTATGCGAATGCACAGGCCAAAGAGAGTGAGATCTACAGCTTATATAGTGCGTATACCTGCTGAAAGTCTATGGCGTGGCGAGGAAATTAGCTTGCTTTGGAACATGGAAGGTAAGCAGAGGTTGTGTAAAATGTCAGATCTATGAATAAATACATTTGAAAATAAAATGGCAACCCTCCCACTCATCCAAGTTATTTGACAAAGAGGTATGCGCAAAACGTGTACAGGAGTTATTTTTCATGTGCAGTGGTTCTGTGTGATGGAATGGGAACAAAGTTTGGAGTTCTTGAAAAAGTCATGACCCCTTGCTTCCATTTTTATTGTCTTGTTAAACAGTCTATCAACCATTGCCGGCGCATTGTTTCTCACATGGTAAACTCAATTTGAAAGGGCCAGGAAACAATTCAACTAAAGAAAGAGCCAAGAAAATAACTGCAATCAGCTGGCGGATTGCAATGTTTCGTCTGTGATTTGGAAGAGTAGAGAGATTCTCATGGCTGATATGCTTCTGGTAAATGCGTTCTGCCCAGGTAAACTTAGAAAATGATGAATAGACATTTCCAGCCGCCTTATACACACAGTGCTCGGCAGCAGTCAGCATGGTCCACTGGAGACAAACAAACCAAAAATACCTCATCGCTCCTGATGGGATTTTCCTACTGTTTTGTTGGCTCATTCACACCAAACTGCACACTATTAACTCTTCCACCATTCCATTGCATCAGTATGCTATCAGTGACACAACCTGTTATTGCAGAAAGAAAATGAAATGCTAATCATATAAAGGTTGTGTTTGCCACGTTCTAAGACGTTACCGCTGAAACTGTTCATGTTTTTCACTGCTGTTCACTGTACATTGTGCGGTGGACATTGTTAAAGTGACAGTTTGCCACTTACATTGAAGATAAATCCTGTTTTTAATAGTATCGGGAATGGACAGCGATTCCAGGAGAAAAGAGGAGATGCAAGTCTGTTCACAGTCAGGTTTGAAGTGTGTAGGGAAGAATACTTACACTATATCGTGAAAAAAGAACAATAAAATTCACAAAAAAGCCCTTGACGTGCACTATTATTTTTTATTTTTTTTAGAAGAAGGTCTTTTATTTGTCCCACAATCGGGAAATTTCAGTTTGATACATACACATACACATCAAGGCAAGCAGCGAACATCCCTTCTGCGCTCCTTATAGGCAAAGTGGGTAAAGTGTCTTGCCCAAGGACAGCAGACAGCAGACATCAGTGCTCTACCAACTGAGCCGCTGTCGCCCCATATTAAGGAAGAGACAAACAATAAACCATGTAGATCAAGCATGTCCAAACTCTTAAATTTGGCCCTCTGCCTTGTTAACCCAAGTAGTCTTTAAGAGCATAAACACAAGTTCACTGTGTCATCCATCCAACTTCAGCTCAGGCAATAGAGACATGTTGTACCTCGTTCTTAACCCCAGTACATCTGGATTTCAGTCGTTGACTTTATTTTCACATACTGTACTGACATGGATTTTGATTGTATCACTTCCGTTAATGGTGCTAGTGAGATGGTCATTCAACCAACTTCAGCTCTGTTATAGATCATTCTAAAGCTCAGAACAGCCCGATGCCAGTCAAGACCGTAATGGCGGCCCCTGGACTGGCCTGGTGAACTAAAGCGGCCCTCTCACTAAAATGTTTGGGCACTCCTGATGTAGATGATCATGTTGTATGTTTGCTTGAACTAGATGCAATAGTCAAAAAGAAGAAGTAACAGGCAAACAACCTGAACCGGCCACCGAGATCCTCCACTGAATCCATCCACACAGAAGCCACTCTAATAGAACCATCACGAGAGGATTTCATAGGAACATTTCTCAAACTCAGATCAACGAAGACGAGACACACATTACCGTCCACGCTCCAGCCCGCGAGAGCCCCGGAGACAGAGCCGGCACAACATTAAAAAAGAATGACCTTATTATGAGCCCCAATGTGGGCTATATTTTTTCAGGCATGTCGACTAAGAAAAAGGTGATAATGGTACGGAGATATGTTTTATTTATTCATTTTGCTTATGTTTATCTATTATTCAACAGCTCACCATGTTAGCTTCAAATGACATGCAAGCTGTACAAGTAGGCTACTCGGCGTACTTATTGAGAAGAAAAATAGATGTGTCTTTTAATATTCATATCAGCCGCAGAACAAACACAGTAAATATAGTTAAAGAAAAATATAAGTATATATGTCTAGGCCTACACTTAATGATTAAAGCTCTCGTTCAAATCTACTTCGATAATCAATTCATCAATGTGATTATGTGATATTACTTTGATTGAAAAGTTCCCCTTAATCCAAGAAATGGATTAAGGGGAAGAAAATGGATGGATGGACTTTGATTGATTGAGTTTAGAACGCAAACGTAATATTTTACCTAATTTTCACCCAGATGTAGCTGAAGTAAAGCCACTATAAAGGACATGTTAAGCAAACAGCATTTATTATTATGTGGTTTTACTGCAAATACCAAATATATTATTGTAATTCTTGTATTATTATTCTATTAGTAATAAAGCTGAAGTGAAGCTGCTGGAAGACATCCAAATAGATATAATAGATAATATGTCCAGACAAAACTGTTGTCAAATTAAATTGAGACATTTTTGCATTTATTGTTATATTTGATTTGAATTACTACAATGTTTGAGTATTAGAATCCCATGAACTATACTAAAATAGAATAACAAACTTGACTAGTTGTGATTGTCATGGATTATTGTTACTGTTCAACAATAAACACTATTAAACATAAAAGTATATCCTTTATGTTTTAAGTAGAAACTAATTATTTGAAGTGCCTTGTTTGGAATTACATTTGAATATTGATTTTAATTCAAATTCTTGTCTTGCCTTCTTCTACTGTCCACACATACATACACTGGACAATGGCCTTTGTAGGGTCTTCCACACCAGCTCTCCTCCAGGGGCCAATACCGTGCTCCAAAGCCCTTTACATGGGCAGCAAGCCGGAAAATGACCCCATGCTGTCTCCGCTCGCCTCCGCCCCGCCTGGTTACGCCCGTTTCCCAGGAACCTGCTGTGGGTCCAATGGTCCCCGGGCCTCCCTCTCACGCCACACCGCCTCCCCAGGCCAAACGCTAAGGCAGACTCCTCGCCGCGGACAATGGCGCTCACCGAACGTGGGAAAGAAATGTCACAAGGCTCTCTGACAAGCCCGGGCCGACCCCCTGACCTCCCTTTGGGCCTCTTTATGCAAACAAAGAGCGTCCAAATAAAAGCAAGCCCCGCGTTAATCAGATTCATAACCGTGTGAGTAGACGAACACAGCCTGAAGTTAGACACGACTGTGCTGCTCAAGATGTACTATATTTCAACACAACAGGGTTTTTACTATGAGACCCAAAAACACATGTGCAAATCTTAGAAGGATTTACGGACCCTCACAATTGCCTTGTAAACAGGCTTGGTCATTTAACTTTTAACCTGTCACTCGGCCAGCGCCCCTCTGCATTTGGGAGAAGTGGGTCAGAGCAGGATGTGGTCAGCCAAGCCACCCGTCGCAGGGTCAGGGGCCGAACACACTCAAGTGTTAAGGGCAATTTGTAGTGGGCGGCACTGGTATGTTGTCAGGTGGTAGTTATCAGTTGTCAATTATTGGGCAATTTGTATATCCACAATACAAAGTTGAACGAGTTTTAAAAAGTAAAAATGACTTTTATTTGGATGTGATATTTTGCATGAGTGAGGAAAGGTGATCAAATTGTAAGAAAGTAGAACATAATTAGAACGAGAATAGATTATAGACTGAATATGCATTGTGTCATATATTTCCAAGAGACAAACAGGTGATGTCTCAATATCCAAGTTACAAGCCATATCTAGGGCTAAACATACAAATGGTATGTTAGTTCTCTTATTGTTTTAACATGATGTATACTGTATTATGCATGGGTTTCAGAATCATGAAAAATGATTGAAACCAAATATGTCATGTTTTGAAAGGGTCTTCAAGGGTCTTTTGAAAACGCTTCATGGAACAGGATCATGAAACCCAGGGATATAAAGTCTTTGATATCTATGAATTTAATAAAAGCAAGAAATCTTAAGATCCAAGATGTTTTATGTGCTTAATGTTCAACACTGCAGATATAAAAAACATTTCCGTGGAGACAGGTTTGAATGGGGTCCTCCGTGGTTACATGGTCAACCTTAATTATAGTAATTCCTTACATTTTCTTAATCTAAAGACAGATTACAACACTTATCTGACCACTCAAGTTCACAATACATGCTCTTTCCAGGTCAAACAGAGCCAATGCAGTGGCCAGCTGGTCATCCTATCTGCAAACAATAGGTGTAATCTGTTTGCACAAAGCCCGTGTCGAGGTCCCATTCACAAAACTAATGGAACAAGACGCCTTGCGAGGGTCACACTATACTGGTCACTCTAGGTCACAGGTCACAAACCATAGCCCGTACCTTTCCCAAGGGAGTGTTCCTAATAGACTGCTCTGGTAGTTAGGCACTTCATTAAGGTCTCAAAATGGACGAGTGGGAGACTAGTAATTAGTGCTTTGGGTTTTCTGCGGTTAGAAAACGCTATATTTCTTGTACAATAGTAACAGCAGTTCACAAAGGTCTGTCAAATCTGAGAACAAATTACCTAGAAAATAATAATTTACTTTCATTAAGTAACTTCTCATTTTGTCTGTGCAAATGCCTGATGTTCCCTCTCCATATTTAATGTATGGTGTTTGAGACTAAAGGTATGCAGAGAAGTCATTACACTGCTGTGAGTGGAAACAATAATTAACTCTCTGGACTGTCATTTTCCATGTTGCACTCAAGGTTAACTATATATTCTACATAGAAATGGAAGGCCAGAGGTTCTGCATTTGCTGACCACAAGATACAACCACTATTAGCATGTTAATCGTCTTTATTCATACGACAGGAGTTAGAGGCATCATAGACTAGAAGTAGAAGTAGAAATTATGGTATTGTTATATATATAGAGAGTAAAATAGAGATGGGTATTTCACAAATGGTGGTAGTATCAGAGTCTATGAAATACTAGAATACTTTATTGATTCATGAACAGTGCAACCACCAATAATAAAGATTCCGAAATCACTACAATACAAGCACAATGTAGATACTTGGGCAACAAACAAAAAGTCATATCACAATTTCTTAAGCCTGCATCACGTATTTTATTGTGCTGAAATGTTGTTTTGCTTCTGAAGCTTCCTAGTTGACAGTGATTGGTTATATTCACTTGTCACTCACTTGACTTGAGCTTGACTGCTGCTGCACAGAAAGAGGAACGAGATGAAAAAGGTGATCCCTGAGCGGCATTACGACGGAAATCAGTGAACCACAATTTGATGTTCTGCAAAATGGCATATCGTCAGGGATCAGATCACAGTGTCATTGTTATCACCATATCACTGAGGTCTATGATCCAATCTCGAACCGGCCCAAAAGAAATCTCTCAACTTGTTAACCGACTTTTCACTGCATTATCGTCCATCTTCACATCTGCCTAACTGATCATTTTGTCTGAGGATGCCCCTGTCCCTAGTCTCCTTGTAACCTCTGGCCATCATAAATCTGCCTGCATGGCCGATGATCATTTATGGGCACTTTACATGAAGATGGCTCTCACAAACAACGCCCTTCAGCAGTAATGAAAGCCAGGCATCAAAGTTGGAGATCAATGTCAGGTTATGGGAATGACAGGGCGCGCTTGTATTTCTATATGACCCCTAGATGTAAAAGAGGATATTCATGGACTCAACAATATGTAGTTAAGTGTGTAAATGTAAAACAACCATAATACATAATGAAAAGCAATTCTCTGTACTGTTAAAGGGAGACTTAACTGAGACTTGTGTATATGGAAAAAACAACAACATTTTTCTCTCATCAAAAATAGACCTTGTTTTTAAATCCATCCACGCTAATGTCAAGAACTTCTGGCACTAATATGTAACTCCATCCTTTGTATCTAAAAGCTCCTGTCTCCATCCTGTAGAAGTATGATGTTATTTTCCATCTATGAGATCACGATAAGCTGTCTTTTAAAGCAAAAGTAGTGCTTCTAGGTTATATCCTCCAGCTCCGGTAGTCCTGACCAAGCCGAGCATCAACTGGAGATGGGTTCCCGGGCGCTGTTACTATGGCGACCACTGCTCCTGACGTAAGCCTTCGCGGCATCAAGATGGGTCAAATGCAGAGGATTGAATTGCCCTACGAGGATTAATAATAAAGTGCACCTTTACCTTCCCCTAAATTAGTTTTTGCAATTTCTCTAGTGAGATTAAGTCCTTCATGAATTTTGTAATTGGTAATTTTTTTGTTTGGAAAAAACATATATTTAAACTCCTCCCTCTTGTGGTAGTATGGGGCTTACAGGTAGCACTTTCTACCCTTCTTGCATCTTTCACTTAGCATTTTACGTCTTATCCTAAAACATAAAATGCAGTTTTATGCAATACTAAAAGATTGTCTATCAATATATCATTATTATTTCTGTATTGTCAAAAATAATGCATTATGATTCTTCTGTAATATGAAATAGGCCGCAGTACTTAAGTCAATAATTTACCTGACAACATTAATTGATGAATTGCATTTGGAGGTAAAAGACGAACAACTATATCATACACAGCTGCAAATTAGTGTCATTGAAATAGCTGAAATACCAGTAATGATAAATACCATATATTGCCTAAATTCACGCTTGGAACTATCTATTTGCCTATAATAACCAAACGCTTGAAAAACAAACGACACCGACTGATTGGTAAATGTACTGGGGTGAAGTAAATAAAACGAATGGACATTATGGGGAATGCTTTTAGCTTGAAGCACAGGCCAAGGGTTAAATGGCTGGGGTCAGATGGATATGTCAAGGGACCTCTGCGATCAATGAAAGGCTGTTGAACATGTGCGCTCCTATTAGTGTGAGATTGAGAACACGATGAGTGGATCTGGACATCATTTCCTTCTCGCCTTTCACTACGGCTTTCACCCATTCTTGTGTAATGTTGGACAATCTAACGTGGGCATGTCCACTCAAGATTTATATTATTCTAGACAAAACATATATTTCCACTCATATGTAACATCTTAGTGAGTGGTGTCATTGGGACAGTTATTAGGAAAACATATCATATGGTTGATCAGGCTTACAATGTCTGGAGGCCAGTGGACAACATCTTACAACCTCCGTGTGGACATCACCCTCTTGATTTGTTTGAAGTCTGCATAGCGTCACAGTCTCGTGAGCCATTTACAAGCTACACTGAGAATTAATCAAATCATGGTAGCACAATAATATGTTTTTTTCACCAACCCAGTGCCGAGCCAGTTCCCATTTCAGAACAATTTCTTTTGTTTTCCACCCAAAAAAAATAAAACAAAATTTAAAAAATCTGGAACCTGGTGCGGAAAACTGACCCTGACTTAACCCGGTTCAGATTAAAAAGTTGTGGTTAAGGTTCTGGTGAAATCTTATAGGAACACAAACTAACATACAGTAGCTTCGAACTATCCCAGAACCAGCACCTTGGTGGAAGGGTGCTGGTTCAGGGGTGTCCAAAAAGGCAACTTCAGTTCATCAGACCTGACTTGGGGCAGACAACCTGGATTTAAAAAACTGGATTTGAGCTGGATTGACTGATTTCTGGAATTCAAAATGGGCTATGATACGTCCTTGTTGATTCACACCACATCTGCATTTAATTTAGAATGTTGTGACAATATAGTCAACGACTGGGCTCCAAAGGGTCTGAGATTTACAATAAGGAATAACATGACTGTATTGGTGGAGCTGAAGTTGGTTGGATGACACTGTCAAAGTACCTCATTGGGGACTTTGTGTTAGCAGAAGAAGGGCCACATAAAATAGCACAGAGGGCCGCAATTGGCCCGCAGGCCTGAGTTTGGATATGCCTGCTGTCGGTGTTCAAATTATATCTATATTTCATGATAAGGTTATCTTTTTTTTATTAACACAATCAAATAAGACTAGGGAGAACTGCCACAGTCTCCTCCATTATTTATTTATTATTTATTTATTTATTTATTTAATATGGACATAACAATAACATTGGACGAACCAGATGCATTGCTGTGAGTGTTATAGCACAGGTGCTAATTTTCAACACTAGTCCACAGGGGGCTTTCACATTAGGAAATCTCTATCTCTAAAAAGGAATTCCATGCAGACTGAGAGCAAGACAGAAGTGCCAACTATTTGCTTTATGACTTTATGAGTTTCAGCTTATATTATACCCTATTTCTTTGCCCTTTTCTTGCCCTGACCACCCGTTGTTGCCCGAATGCTGTGCCCAGACCTGGCCCTTGCTGTGTCCAGGCAGTTACCAGCTCTCAGATTAGGAGCGCGTCTCCCCTTTACCCACTTTCATCTTTGGCCAACTGTCCAGCCAAGCATACGCTACAGGCCTCTTCTTATCCGCTTCTCCCTGTCTTATAGCTTTCCCTTCTCATGCCCGGAGAATCTGAGCGACTTGCACAGGCACAAACGTGAGACCTCAAAAACGGAGAGAGAGAGAGAGAGAGAGAGAGAGAGAGAGAGTGTGTGTGAGGGGAGTGAAAAAGGAGGGGGAAAAGAGCCAAAAGAGAGAAACGCACATTGTACTTTTCAAATGGATGGGAAATGATTCGCCAGGATTTGCTGACAATTATATGGTGGGGTTTAATCAATTCGGAGCATTCACAGCATGGAGAGGGCTGATCCCCAAGTACAAAAGAACAGACTACGGGGGGGCAGTACCTGAGAAAGCGTCGGCCTGGTGTAAGTAACATGAGGCAACACTCCCCTCCCCGCACATAGCAGCGCAGCATATGGCCCTGCTCTGAACTTATTAGCCGGCGGATTAAGGCCAATCACAGGGACTCAAGGGCCCCGTGGCTGCACCTCACTAGCACCCAATATCTCGCCCCCTCTTCTTCTCCCTCACCCCCCAGGAATGAGGATGACTGACAAGGAGCATTGTGTCAGGGCACCTAGATCACCACACCCCTCACTTACCCTGTCATGCTGTCCAGTTTGATGAGGTTATTTGGTCAGGTTTGTATAGGATCTGACCACCTTTCTTTTTTTTTCTCTCTTTTTTTCCTTATTCAAAAATGAGATGTTTGAACATTACTGTCACATATCGTCATTTCTCGGCGATGATTTGGACCCGACACGTATGTTAATGTTACCTGTAAATTAGCAAGCTTGAAGGGGTGGATTAAAAGCACCTGAATGTGAACACAAAGATTAGCCTGGTCGATATGAAAGCTAATTAGCATCTCATTGCAGCACGACACACAAGCTCGACGTGAGTGCTGACATGCTGAGAGAAAAGCCGGCGTTGGCCAGAGGTTGATTATAGGTCCATTATGCGCGTGGTACTTAGCGATGGTCGGAGAGTAGGAATTAAGAGCTTGATGACCACTGCGAATGGAGGCCTGGCGCTGAAGTACAGAGGAGTTAGCCGAGGAAGGGGGGCCGTACTGTAGTCCAAGTATTCATGGAGAGAGATTTGACAAGAGAGGAGCCCCCTATTTAGTCGCTCATTTGATCTGGCAAGCGGCAGGTGATCCTTTGTATGTGACCACGGGGGTTTGTCCAGCCCCTGCAACCTGCCTTACCTGGCGCCCTTCAGGACACCTCATTTAGCAAGGCGAGAGAGGAGCTAATTCGGTCCCAGGTATCCACCCACAGCCGTGCTCCACCTGGTCGAGAGGTGGCGAGGTCAGCTCCACACTGGGACAATGGGGGAACACTCCAGGTCTAGTTTGCTAATCCCCTCACATTCAGGGAAGGTGTTGGGTGACCCCGGAGGTCAGGGATGGAGCATATGAGCCATCTTCTTTTCTTTCTTATTAGGATTAAAGGCGCAGCAGGGGTAGGTCTTCGGAGCCGACGTTTCACGCTTGGAGATCACGAAGGCATTTCAGAGAGGGGCATAAGATGGTTCGATTTCCCTCTGTGGCCCCCGTGATCTCTGTAACCTCACAAACACTGTCCTTGATCAACCCACATCAAATAGATAGCGAGGATAGAAGATGTTATTGATATTTTTCAAAATTAAGTCATACCGATGCCAAGGCGGTTATAGAACCAAGATGACTGGGATTAGCTCTATGCTGGTATTCTTGTGGGGGGTTTTTATACCTTTTTAAAGACATGGAATATAGTATTAATAAAAAACAAATGCATGTGGCGGTAGTCTCTAGTGGTGTATGAAGAAAAAACAAACAATTAGATTTTCGATTTGATGTTTGGCGATTAAGACTGTCCTCAATGGCAAAGGATGACTGAATACATTGGTTTCAATATTGTCTCCTCCAATTTCTCCAAGGATCCTCAAATGGAGTCTCAAAGCACACACATATATTACTTGTATATACTGCGCACATAAATATAATCATGAGCATACCATACTTGTATCCTATACCAATATATTCCTTTTCTGTTTGCCTTCAGAAAAGTTTGTCTTGTTAAGCAAAAGCCGAACAGTTGATCTTTAATGAGAGAGGAGACCCTCTATGGTAGTATATGGTGTGTCTATACCTTATCATCCCGCGGCCTCACTAGCTTTCATGTGTCTCGTCATTATGAGCTGAGTGACTGCTCCTCCGAGACTTCGCCTTTGAGACGCAAAGAAGAGAGCAGAGCACACCACTTCACTATCTTTACATACTGGGAAAAATACTTGGCCAAACAGTGAGACACAGACACATGCCAAGGTAGAAAAAGATTATATGTAATTGTCAAGTCATTTTCCATCTAGGACTCCCCTGTGGATTGTTCTGCTCAATCAACGGCTTCACACTCTGTATAGTATGACTTTTGACAACCTCTCACCTTTGGAAACAGACTAACAGCATGGCCTCTAAAAAGCTTTGCAGCACTATTTTCTTCAGCTTTGACATTTATACAAAAAAAAGTATGCAATATTTGGGTAGGATCAACACAATTTACTATTGGCGAGGATGCATGGCCAGTGAAAAGCCTAATATTGAACCTGCTATAATGAATATTTTAAGCACACAAATCGTTCAAAGTTACCCAATCAAATCAGGTTAGCTCCTCTGTAGCATCAACACACTCTTTTAATTCAAAGCACAACTTCATTGAGGCAGGACGTGTTGGCATGCCACAAGTTGTCAATGCCTCTGCAGCGATCCACATCCAGAGGGGTCAGACGTATCGGAGGAACCAATGGGCGAGGGAGGGGCTATTGTTAGCGGAATGAGCAGAGATTGGCCCGTGATGTATTTTCGGCTTGAATGAGGTCTTAGTGACAATATGAAGTCTTAGTGACAATATGGCAGGCCTTGACGCTGATGTGTGTGTTTGACGGTACGCACAGCCTGTTGTCAGCCTCTGTGACCCGCCGCTGTCACTGAGGGCGGTGGCGTGACAACGGCGGACTGTTTGAGCAGTGGGAGAACCGCAGTCTGTCGAGGGTCGAGCACACGAGTGGAAGGCGCTGGTGTCCACGATCCCAGTCTTATTGTATGTCATAATAATTGTATTTTTGCTTTATTGCACTTTCAGGGGTTCCCAATACGACTAATCACTAATCTTGGTTATGGCAAAGTTATGACACATGACAGAAGAGCTTGTATGTAGTCTTTGCACTCAGTGACTGCAGCGAGAGGGGCTGTGTATGGCCATATAGTACACATTACAACATGTTTCCTGATACAATGGCATGTCAGTCTGAAGACATTCAATCAATTGGTCTGGTAATGTCTTTTTAGTAAATACATGTTTTAATTAGTCAACTATTCATTTTGTTAAGGTTGTGATGGATTCGTATGGAAAACAGCAAAAACGGGATGTTAAAGGGCAATTTAAATACAATTTTGAAATATACTCTGATATTCAAGCCAGATCAAAAATGTTATTGTGTGCCTTTTTATCTGTTCTACCTTTTTATCCTGTTGTGAGAAACAATTATTTTTGGTCAGATACATCATCATTTTGAAAGCTTTTGCCACGCCCCCAATTTAATGAACTAATTGATTGAAAAGCTTTAGTCAACCAAGAATTTCTTCGGCGGGTTACAGTTTTGAAGATGGTTCACAGCTTCAAAACATGTAAGCAAGGTAATACATCTAACTAAAGAACCAAAAAAACACTTTCACTCAGGAAAACGTGAAAATGTCTTAGTTACTGCAGTCTTACTTAGTACTGGGTCTAAAAATCTTTCTCAATATAGACTGGAATATTTTGATCCAGAGATAGCACATCAAACCAGTTGTGAGGATTAGACTATATAAACCATGTTCTGACTTTGTTCTGTCTGAAAATTAACCACCATTATGTGAATAAACCAGCCAGGAGGCTTTGTCGTACAAAGATCCCGTTTGCCTGTGTCTGATCTTCCACACAGTCTAACACTGTTTCATGAATAACTCTTTTATATTTTAGCCCAGCAGATTAGGCCTGAATGTTAATAAGTGTATTCCCCAGAAATGTTTTTACCCAAGTCTGAATCGGCATGTGCATTATGACGTGTTTCCGTAACGGTATGCGCTGTAGGAATATACTGTATAATCAGGAGAAGTAGCATCTCCTAACTTTACTTTACTTTTGTTTGTTTTGAGCTGCAAGTGTGAGTGTATGATAATGGAAATACATACTTCATTATGAGACACTATTCACAGGTGAATCTGGATCTACATTAACCCTCACCACTACATACAAGTCCCAGTATTGACTATCATATTGTAAATTCCTCTGTAAGGAAGAGCTGTTGGTATAGAAAACATCACACTCAAACAAATCAACACACGACGGATACAAAGACCAATCGAGAACAACGCAATGAGCTCCAACTTCGAACAAGCAAGGTAAAACTAATAAAGTGAACAAAGTGAGACAGCCTGCGTGTGTGACTCACTGTGGGGAGGCGGAGTCTTGTGTAGTTTGATTGTCTGAGGCTAATAACAGAGGGCGTGGGTGGAAGACGACACACACTGCGGGAAAGGGCTGCCAGACATTAGTGGAGCAGGTGTAGGCGGGTTTGCACCAGGGCACAGTGCACATATTGACATGCATGTGTGGGATGTGAGGATCATGGTAGAGAGACCCAAGCCGCACCCGGACTGTCGCCTTAGGGTGCCCTCTGTAGATACACTCGCGCTATAGTCTGCATCTGTGTAATTCAGTTTACAACACAAGTCAGTGCAGGGAGCGCTTGGCCAAACATTGGTAAAACATGTACAATAAAAGAATATGTTTTGTTGTAATGGAAAAGTCCTGTTTGGTTAACAAAACCGAAGGCTGAAGGCCATAGAAGACAGATGAATATGCAAATCTGGTGCATGTACGGAGAGAAATGGACCCCAGGAAGACCGGTTGTCACTTTGATGGCGACTAATGGGAATCCACAATTAATTCAACCAAATCTGTGCTGCTAGAAACACAAAAAGCAAAGTCAAATGATTATTGAAAGCATCATTTTTATTTTGAGCGTCATCCAGGTCCAGGTCTTCTCATCATATTTACAATTTAATCAAAATACTTGTTGTTGATTCTTTAAAATGACTGGGCAGCTTGTGTTGGTTTGAATAATATAATTGATGTTCTATTTTAGCGTGGAAATGGAAGGAGGCCGTGTGAAAGGAACAATGATATTTCTCTGTCCAAACTGTGAATTAGTGCCTTCATTACAAAACGCAACCAACGCATCACAACGCTGCAATAACCGAGCTACAACAAAGAGATGTCTCCCAAAAATGTGTGTAAAATATGGATGACACAAACACTTTGTAAATGTAATTCTTTTGCATTTGAACTGATGAGTGGTGCAATATGCAGACGCTGGAATCAAATAAGGGAGTGCAGAGGAAGAGAAGGATGTAGAGTGTGAGCTGAGTGAGAATAAGGAGCTTTTTGATCAGGAGTTTCTCGGGGATAATTGTCAGGATGTGGCGTTTGCGCGATGACTGACGAAAGAGAGAATATGACAGTGGGATTTGTTGAGGAAACATGAAGATGTGTCAAACATCCGTCAAACAAAGAAATGCAATATTTATGGATTCTTAAAGAACCTCTTCTCAGACTAGTCCTCTCCATGCATTATTCCCTTCCCTCACATAGTCCCACACACATCATTGTTCATAAACTAACATGCAAAAGAGTGTTTATATAAAACAAGAATACAACAGAAGCTATAGATTTGATAAAGAAAACATTATAAACTACAAATATAATGGCAATTAAGATCAGGTCAAGGTCAGATTTCTAAGGCCGAGATTAGTATCACAACAGAACATGTTTGCCAGCCGTGTTAAATATGGCCACATGTAAACCGTTATCAGGATGGATTTGGTAAAGATAGACATAAAAATGGTGGTGAGCTCTTGTTGATTAATTAGAGCGATCTGTTTGAGGGCCTCCTGCTGCCTGTCGCACAGCTCTCGTGGCTTACACACTCTCATGCACCTCTAAAGAAAACAAAAGGGGCTAATCATTTAAAGGCACTGCTTTGTAGGTGGGGCCCAGCCATTATCGGGCCTCAGCAGTGCATGCTTGTGTTGATTTAGCTTTGCATCCTCAATCAGTCACAAACAGGAAGAGCTTTAATCAGGGTTTTAATGCAGCTGTACAAGAGGTGGGCAGGCCCATTGTCTGGACCTGAAAGGCTATTCGGAGGGGAGTCCTCTGGCGTTTCTTTACATTCACCTGCTGGGCCTTATTGGCTCTCTTTCTGAGAGAAAAGGAGCAGGCGGATGAATAAAGAACACAGCCAAAGTGTGGCCGGACTATGGGTTAATCAAGGAGCCCCTTGTCAGGCCTTGCGTAAGCTCTGCCTTTCTCTTTCTCAGGCCAATTGAGACGCACTGAGCAGCCCAGCTAGGACCAACAAGAGCAGGCCGAACACTGCTATGAGCTAATGATAGTACACCACTGGGTAAAGGCCGACAGAGAGAGGAGAGAGACAAATGCAGCATCATTTCAAATCTGACAAATAAAACCTACACAATAAAGACTCCTGAATAGTTTACATCCTGTAAATTATATACACGCATCAGATGTATTTCTACTATCCCAAATTAAATCTATGTTCGTATCATCCCAGTGGCATGTATTTAAAGGATGATGTGTTGTTTACTAAAGTACAAATCTGACTCCAATGAAATTATCTTTTAAAAACTCCTAAACTAATATCCCAGAGGTGGGGGCATGTTTTCTAAACAAATACTTATTATCCGATGCAAGTAATAATGAGCAATGCTCTTACGCCATCTAGTGTTACAACACAGCACCTCACTCACTGGCCTCCAGTGTTTGTGTTAAGTAAGCAATGAACTAAGCTTTTTTAATCTATTCAGCCTAAATACATACTTGAAGTGAATACATGCATCTGGATATGCATAATGTCCAGTGCATTGGATATTAGGTCTAATCCAATGCACTTCAAACGCAATAATACCACAAGTTATATTCATTAATTTGGCTGTTTATGCAAAATTCACATATTATACCTTAATACTATACATTAATGATGGCTGTGATTTTAGTGAAAGGGGAATTGCACTTGAAGAAAGAATATGCAATTTGTGCCTGTAAGAAAGTGCCCAGGAATTACTCAAGTGCTTTAGATGTCAGGTTTGCTGGTGCATATGTTCTGCTGTGGTGAATAATGGTCCCTCCATCTGACAGAGCTTTTGTTGGAGTCTCCAGGAAGTCCACATGAAGCCAACTCTGTCTGAGGCAAACGTGCCGCGCTTTCAACCAGTGCTCCTTGCCAACAAAAGATATAGCAGCAATTAGGAAAACAATAGGGGAGGGTGTGCATGATTATGGCCGGAGGAATAGGCAACATCCGGCTTTCATGTTGTCATTTTAAAAGGCCACGAATCATCACAGAAGAGACCTTTACATTTTCAAATTATGAGTGGCCTCATGTTAGAAAAAAAGGATTTTTGTTATATTTGAATACATATTTTATGCTATATTTATCTTTTGTTTTGTTACATTTGATTATTTGTGCCATATAAAGAATGGGTCCATGAGAAAGAGATTACATTTTTGACTTTTTTGAAAACCCAATCTAAAATGTATATATATTTCAGCAGCGCTAAAAAGGCATCACTCTGACATTAATCTTTGATCATGAGAACGTAAATCTCACCAGATTATAATGTGTTAAATTCATGTGGATGATATCTCGTCTTAGTGTCGTTGTGAACCTTTCATACAATATTTAAACAAAGATTATTTATAAATCTAATACACAAATATTGAAAACAACGGAACCAAATGATCGAAGAGATCTACATAAATTTGGTTGCAACACTTTTGTGCAGCAGGAAACAGCCTCAGACATTAGAGTAAAGTTCGAACCATCACAAATGAGAGAAATTAACAGCTCCACGCGCGCGCACACACACATTTGTGTTGTCTATTTCAATGCTGAATAGAAACCTCCTTTGAATTTCTAAAATGGTTTTAATACAGCTCATCTATGAGCGCAAGCGTTCACCACCTTTTAATTTTTGATTTTGCTTTATGCGTTCTACTTAGATTAGACATGTCTGGCCCCTCCTGCGTGACAACCATAATTAAAATGATGTTTACACACAATTTACACAATTTAAATTAAGTCAATGTTAGGAAAATAATCATCAAGTTGCCTCCCCACAGTCATGGCACTATAGTTTTTATCAACAGACCAAAGCTTAATCCATATACACATACACAAACACACACACACATGCACACACACACACACACACACACACACACACACAACCACAACCACAACCACATAAAAACCTTGTACACTTTGCATACAAGGTAAAGGTAAAATGTCTTATCAATTTTACTCCCTAAATTTAACTGTAGAAGAGACTGTGTTACACGCTCAAGACGTTCAAGGACAGTCAGATTTGCCAAAGAGCCTGCCATTTTTACTCTGCCTACAGCTATGACTTTGATTGAATTCTGAAATGAGCTGAAATGTCACAAATCCTCCCAATATGTTTGAAAATGAAAATTGGCCTTGAGGCCTGAGAGTTTTCTGTTAAAGGTGTGCCTAACACCTTGTGATAGAGTGTGTCAAAAATGCAACATAATTACTTCTTTGCATGCTCTTAAGCAAATGCTTCAGTCGGGAGTCTTTTCAGAGCTTAACTCAATAGGACTGACAATAAAATGCCCCTCACTACCCTTAGCAAGAGAAATGTGTGTGTAAAATTACAATCTCCACAATCTGTTAGTCAGAAAGTATTACACATATGTACACAGTTTGCATTAAAATATGATGTTTTAAATGAAATCTTCATTTTATTCAAAACATTGTCGTCTGACGCTCTGATATTACCACAAAATTGACAAAGGCCTCACTTGAAACCAGTCTTTTGAAAATGTTCCAAATACGTACGTGCTACCTTTCAAACATGTAGTTTCCTAATGTAAAACATCTCCCTTACACAAATCTGCATTATACAAATAACTTAACATTTGGGAAAGTGTGTCTGGCACTAAAACACCAGTTTGATCCATCTATCCTCTTTGGTCTCCTCTCATGTCTCAGGTAGACTGTATTTTCAGGAAATGTGAAAATGACTCCCCTTGCTGCTTAGTATTCACGTCACGCAAAGTGGGTCTGTGTTCCTCATTTAGCAGCGTACTGTACAGCTGGGGAGCTGTCCTGCGCACAGCGGAGGCTCTATGCAAATGACTGGATTTGAATGGAGATGGAGGTAGACACAAAGCTCAATTAGAGCCTGGAGAGAGGAAGACGGAGGGTGGTGTGTGTGTGTGTGTGTGTGTGTGTGTGTGTGTGTGTGTGTGTGTG
>JAPMNZ010922807.1:0-14593 GCA_029875035.1 Pomatoschistus microps
AGTCTGCTCAGTGTACTGAACACTGGGTAGACGTGTTGATCAAATGCAATACAAATTTGTATATTGTCAAAGTGTCTTTTGTGGTCTATCTAATCTACTTTAAATATTACATTCCACTTTGTACAGTTTGTGTGTTTCAGTGTAATGTTCATTTTTATTTGTAACATGAACCAGTCAAATAAATTTCATGCCTCTGATAAATGATTGTATTTTATTTGACACTTAAACAGTATGTACTCCTAAACAAACATACAGGATGAAAAAATATTTATGTAAACACATTGCCTCTTTTGTATGAGTAATGATTATGACCAAGCAGAGGAAAATACTTGGTTAAAGCCCTTTTGAAATCATAAGGAGAGTATCCACAGATGCAGGCGAAGAAAGGCTGAAAAGTGTGATAATGTTGGCTACATTTAAACTCCAGGACTAATTTGACGACCAGAGTGAAGGTCATTTTGATCATCATTCACTGGGGCTCACATCAGCTCCAGGCTGTTCACCATTTCAATATTGCATCTCAGGTTCCAGCTTTTACAACTCTAATTAAAAGATCTTTATGCATTGTGAATAGAATGTTATAAAAGCATATCTACTACTGTAGGAGAGATCATGAAAATACAGACTAGACGCCAGATTCCAGTGACGTTTAGTTTTGTGAGAATTACAAGGATCATTTATACATCCAGTTCTCTGTCATCCTCTGAGTATGTCATTCTGCTGCCAACATTCAGTGAAGATGTTTCTCCAGGTGCTTTTATTTCTCCTACAGGTTTCCTGGTCGCTGCACTGCAGTGACCCACTGCACAGACGTGGTTTCTTTACCTCCAAGAGAACAGTGTACCCCTCTTGTCTTGGGGTGCTCAAACGTTGTATAAAGTTCTGTATTAAATAATTTGTCACATGGGATAATAAAAACATGTGAGGTAGCCAAAATAAATATTTTGTAAAGGTTGAATACTATTAGGTCTGTTAATGTTCACAAGACACGTACAATGAGATATGCACCGCTAAAACATATATTAAGACTTTGCTAAAACTCCCATTGAAGACCACAAACACAGTTGCGTGTTTCCCATTTGGCACATCTCTAAGTGGTTTATGGTCAATCTCTGCTGGACATAAAGAGGCCCTAGGCCCATGTTTCTCTCCTCTGGCTCTACAAGATGAAGGGCAGGATGGAGGAGCGCAGAGTGGGGTAATCTCTGAACTCCTTTAAGTAGCCCCTGTGTTTGCCTTTGGCCCACACGGTCATCTGGATGAACGCCACCGCAGTGAAGAAAGCCACTGGCACACACTGGGTCATCACCGTGAAGCCAATCCAAGCACCCAGCTGCACACAAGTTTATACGCAAAACACACATGAATTAACGAGTGCAGATGGTCCCCAGCAGGTGGCAGTAGAACAAGAGGTTCAACACAAATGCTTTGCATAAGCAGAGAGAACATTTATGGCACACCATCAGCTTTTATACAGAGATATAATTATGCAAATATAATGAATCTGATTACCTCATAAGTGTAGTTTGGACAGGAGACTAGGGCAAAAATCCAAGTGAAAGGGTTTTTTGTTGGGTGAGGAATTTTCTTAATCTTTGACCCTGTGAAACAATAAATAAAGTCACTTTCCAGCAGTTTTAAACATTGAACATCATATAGGGAAACAATGATTTACCTTGACATTTAAGGTTTCTTAGAGCTAAGTGGATCGAAAAGTTCCCCAATTGACAAAACTGTAGAAGAACACAAATAGACAGGGAGAGTTATAATGTTGAGAATTCGCTCACAGCTTGTAGAAAAACAAATATAATATGTAAAAATATTTTAAAATATGGATTGTTAGTCTTAATCATCAAAACTATAACAAAACAATGTCATATGTCACTCTGCCTGTAATATGTCTATAGCTCATATTAGTAGACTTTTTAATTTGAATTACAGAAATAAATTAACTTTTGAACAAACACACACATTTGTTTTCTTACCAGGAAAACATAAAGAGCTGTATTCACTTGTTGCTGACCATAATCTAAGAACCAAAAGAAAGTGTAAAGTGGAAATGAATAAATCCAACTGTCATGAGCTTTATGATGATACTTACAGGGCGGAGTGTAGAGTGGATGGTTAATGTAATAAGCCATCCACGCCGCAGTGCACCAGTAATAACCACAGTTCTGAGAAACATTTTGAAACTTAACAATAAAACAAAAAGCCAGAAGGCAAAATATATGAATGCAACCTACTTTGAATATGTTTCTGAGTGGCATGGTCCCGTGTGAGATGCGATGGACAAAGAGCGTCTCCAGAATGCGCTTGATGTAGTGGAAAGAGTGACACATACAGGCCAAACTAGGGCATCACACATTCAAGATAAAAAAGAAAAAGAAAAGAACTCTGCATCAGGTAAATAGCCAATGATTCTGTCAAAGAACATTGAGAAAAAAAATATAAAATCTAGTCACTCACTGTACGACCCAGTGCTTGCTGCTGGTGAAGTCATATTTGGGTGAATATATGAAGGGGAGGCGGAAGTAGAACATGAGATAGATGATGAGTGGGCCTGCACACTCTGTCAGAAACACCTACAGAAAAGATATCATTCACAGTCAAGTTTACAGGTACAAAGTCTCACTGTCTGCCAACAACCCACATGACAAAAAACACCCAACTGTACTGTATTGTGCGAGACATTACGCACTATAAAAAGAGACTAAACACGAGTACGTAATCGCAGATTTCATAAATGATATGATCAAGTGCAGCAGCTGCGGGTGAAAGTGATCTCTGAATCAGCGCCTCAGTCAGAACAGAGGCTGGTGAGCTCACAGTCAGAGCTTTACACTGGGACAAGGGGCAGCAGCAGCCTGGAGGTCCTGGCATAGGGCGAGTAAGGAGGTGTTCAAGAGGATAAACACCCACCAAAAATTGGGCCACGAGATTATGTGTCCCAGGGCAAAGGATACGCAGGCCAGCAGTGAGCGAGAGCAACACGGACCACATCAAAAGACATAATCTCCCTCTAGGGGCAGGTTTATGGTTTATGTGAGACACCATCAGTGTCCATTTATGTCATATTAAAATAGCCCAACGGATAATTTGATGAGGTAACATCAACACTATTGTTCTAACCAGTATAATTTTTTTGTTCATAATTACATAATTATTATCACAGTTCATGACATAAGAGGACTCACAGTGCCCCATGTGAGCTGAGGTCCCAGATCACTAAAGTAAAAGCTGGCCGTGGTTCCCACAGGAAGTGTTTGCAGAATATCTTCATCTCGAAGACACTTTCCCTCTGAGGAGAAAACAGCGAGTGAGCCAGAGATACCACATATGGATAATGGAATCAATAAATATCATTGTAACCTCATTTCTTATGAATGAAATAACAACTTTTCAACCTACTTGGATCCAGTCGAAGTGACTGTCTCGCAGGGTACCACTTTGGATCTGTGTTCAGAGGATTTTCATATTTGAGGAAATTATATTGATTTTGAACAATTATGTTTCTGAGCGTATTCTTACTTGATTTTTGAAACAAGGCTTTGATATCCAAAATAGTGGCTGTTGGTTCCACCTACAAACAAACAAACTCACTTAATTAGGATTAGATAAAAGTTTCTGCAAGATAGTGTCATCATGACAAAGTTGCTGTGCACCAACTCATTCTGTTATTATGGATAAAAAAGGCTCAAAATGCAAAAACAAATTTGATACCAATGACTTTTAAAATGCCATTATTAGATGTATCACAATGTCTAGTACAGGTTAATATATCTGCAATAGTTGATGAATCAATTATTAGGATTTGGAGTATTTCCATTCCCCACAAAATAATTAATGTGATGAATGAATGTTACTTTTCTCTGGATTTCGCAAGAGATCTAAACCATTTTCAGGTTTTTCCCTGCACCATGTCTCTATTAGTATATTAATCACTTGGCATGTCTGCTATGATAGTGTTGTGCTTTTGTTTTTTTCCTTGTTTCATTTACACATTAGCCAGCGTTTGACATACATTGAGAGGTATTATGGAGACAGGCTGTGACATGTTCTAAGCCTGGAACAGAACATGGCTGACAAATTCAGAAGGATTTCTCACTTCCTAACAGCCATTCAGCCAATTCTAAACAGAAGTGATAATGGCTGCACTTGGGAAGGCCGCTTGTAGAAGATCACTATCTACAAAATATCAGCTCTGTTTAGTAATTCATAAATAAATCTGCTCCGAAAGTATGACAGCAACGTGAAGTGCTCCTGCTCAGATTACATTTAGATACTTTTTCATGTCATGGAACTAGTGCAGGACGATAACATGTAGAGATTGATATTTTTAGATGTGTCCATAATTATACCGTGTACAACAGAAGACATTTGTGCCGCAGAATCAGCTACTGGTCACTATTAAAGATAACAGTAATCTGACACTCACCTTGTCCAGTAGCAGAAGTTTCTCCTTGGTCTTAGCGTCCAAGATCTCAACTTCAAAGTACACAATCCGTTTGGCCTTTTTGGGAGTTTTTGGTTTGGGTCTTGGTGCAGACTTCTTATCAGAATCACCTGTACCTACATTTTTGGCCTCTAGGGCTAGTACATCCATTTTTAATCCCAAATGCTGAAGTCCTTGATGAAAAAAGAATGGTTCTTGCTGTGAGAGATGTCCTTTGCAGTATGCACAAGTTCAACCACAACTCCAATGGCCAACTTGAGAGACTCCTGGATTCCTTAAATAGACCTCCTCACTCCTGCAGAAGAGGACAAACAAAATGTCAGCACCATATTGGTTAGTATCTGTAGTGTATGTGCAAAAGTTACTAGAGAGAGTTGTGAATATGCTTCTTACCTGAATGGAAGCTTATGCACGGTCCATAGCCCCCCTACATGCAACAAAACGCACTGAAGACGAAACCGGAGAACCCCAAGACATAATCCATACAGCACCATTTGCAAGGCTAAATATAAATCTCCTGATTTGCTCTGCACGAGCTCAGTAACCTTGAGAAACTACATACGCCCCTACTCTGTGCTCTTTAAGACAAAGCTCTTGTGTGCTCGTGTGTATGCATGGCACACACGCTGACTGCCCATTAACGTCCTGATCCATGGGATGAAAGACCTTGACATGCCAACACTTCGCAGGACCCCCAACCACCTGTGTCTGCTATTGCTGTGACCTCCAGCACAAAGACACGTCTTTATAACGTGCTCAAAGAATCAACATACAGCATAATCTACTAAAAACTTCAAAGACTGTGCAAGTGTGTGAGAGAGTGAGGAAAGTGCTGATTGTGACAACTTCAGATGGGGCTGTCGTCACAAACATTCAATTCATGTTTGCACATGGTCAACTGTAACTATGGTCTAATAATATCCAGGAGGAGGAGTCAGGCTCACTGAACAGAGATATCTGGGCTGGCATTCCAGTTTGTTTGAGTTTTGCTTTGGATGTTGCTTTGTTATAATAGATAAACACAAACAATTTTTTTTACAAACAAGTTAAGCTTGCCTACTTATGATGATTCAGGAAATCTATCCAAAGAGATTAGAGGAATTGTTCACCAATGACGGGTAATATAATAATAACGCAGTTACTAGTTATTTCTGGAACAAACAAAACTGTTAATTCCAAAGTAATATGCTGTAAATGATCATTTGTGCTATTATTGTTATTTGGCCATTGAACCAGCACATGGAGTGCTGTTCCAATGACTGTTCCAATGTGGTTTAACAGCAAATAGTGAAACTATAACTAACTAGAAGAGAAACCTCCACATCATTAGTGCATTTACAGATAATTAGATTGATGGGATATAGAAAATGCCGTGTTCTCAATTTGTATGTGCGATTGAAGTAACGACTATGAAAATGAGGGATGTATTCATGGAGGGAAAAACTTAAGGGAAATCATCGAGTGTAATCCAGAGAGTAACGCAGGATAACCTTAAATGATGGATTTATCTAATGTATGCTGCGAAAAGGGTAGCTGCAGAAACTCCACAAGCAGAAGAGCACTTATCATACGTGTAAAAAATGACTAGTTTACAAAAGTAATTCCAGTAATTTCACCTTCGTGCTTTCGGCTTCGAGTCGAGTGCGGCCAAAAAGTTAATCGTCATGGAAAACTTGGATTCTCTGTGACGGAAGGAGCTTCTTGTGATGGAATAAACACTTATACGAGTACATATCAATAATAATGTATGAGGAAAAAAATACGTAAAAACTAATACTTCACGCTTTGGAGAGAACCGTACAGTGTGGGAAAGACAGCGTCCAGAAGATGGCGGTAATGCGCCTTGTATTATTGCCAAGCGCCATAAAACTACAGAAGAAGAAGAAGAACCTAACCGGAAGTAGTTGGGAGATCTACTCTTGGGGCCTGAGAGATGACACACATCATCGGCTGCAGATTTTTCTTCCAGAAGTTTCTTTCTCGGCGTGGTTGTACAGCTCAGCGTTTAGCCACATTTTGTCATGCGGTCACCCCGTTGTGATATTTGTACGAGAAGAGTTTGAAGACAAGGACATCTCCGGACTGTCGAAAGCCTTGTTGACAGCAGCCATCCCGCGGTCTTGCTGCAATGGCTGTAGTACCACCATAGACTGTAGTAGGGTTTGACAGCTGCGGCGGGGCTGGGGTCGGAGGACATGCTGATCCTAATCGATGTTTGCCACTCGTCACTGTGCATTATTGGGGCTACTGTATGAAGTCATTTCGATAGACAGAACGAGCGTGTTGTGATGGGTAAGGATTACTACAGAGTGTTGGGCATAGCCAAAGGTGCTACCGAAGATGAGATCAAAAAGGCGTACAGAAAACAGGCTCTGCGCTTTCATCCGGACAAAAACAAGGCTCCAGGAGCAGAGGACAAATTCAAAGAGATTGCTGAAGCTTACGATGTTCTCAGTGATGCGAAGAAAAAGGAAATCTATGACCGATATGGAGAAGAAGGTATCGTGTCCTTATTGTCTCTATGTATCTCCTACAGCTGTCGAAAATGTATTTTTGTGTGTTTATCGGTCAAGCTGGGGTTAAACTTTCCCTCACATGTAAATAATAGATTTTCTCTATCCCAACCATTGACTGTTTATAAGCTTCATATGGAGCATACATGTTGTCAATATATTATTCTACAACCTGCTGTCGTCTTCTTATAAATCATTGTATAACTTGCATATTTGTAAGAAAAGAGCCCTGTGAGTCACTATTAGTCTGAGAGCTGATTGGCCAAGAAAGGGTCTAATCTTTTGACTTTTCTGTCTGAAAAATGCGGATTGAAACGGCCAAAAAGACGTGCATGTAAAAACTGTGTTTTTAGAGAACTAGTTGGATGGATTAGGTTAGGCCTGTAATGAACTTATTATTCTGAAAAAGTATTAGGTGGATGATTATTATTTTTCCTTTATCGATTTGTTGTATAGATCCAGAAAGCTCAGTGAATATGTTTTTTTTTTTACATTTGATTTGACTGAAATTAAGCTCAAGGGAGAACATGGAGATGACTTGACCCACATCAGGTCCTAGTAAAAATACTTGTTTAAACATCTTCATTTAATTTTGCAATTATTTGAGTAATAAAACCTCTTCTCAGCAAGTATAAGATTAAGAAAATATTAATCTATTG
This sequence comes from Pomatoschistus microps, assembly GCA_029875035.1. NCBI lineage: Eukaryota > Metazoa > Chordata > Actinopteri > Gobiiformes > Gobiidae > Pomatoschistus > Pomatoschistus microps. Next base: position 7,626 of record JAPMNZ010922807.1, read on the forward strand.
CTATTTTAGTTGACAATTATTTAAATAATGAACTTAATCAAATTTAAGTTTACTTTCGGTGAGTTAAATGTTTTCAAACTATTATTTACATGATTTTAGCACAGACGATGCAGATGTGTGTGCACAATAGAAATGGCAAGAGAATCTGCTGGATCTTCTGGCCCTTCATCCAAATACCATAAATGTGTCATGGATTTTCCATATCAATGACCCAGAAGCCGGTGACAAAGAAGATATGAATTGGGCAATAAAGTAAAGGAACAGTAAGGAAAGGAACTTTCAGACTTCCTTTATGAGCCTTTTTAGCACAGGGACCTGGGGATGTAAGGGATTTCTATTTTTTATGGGGCTGTCTGGGACTTGCATGTTATTGTTTAAATTTTAAATTTTAAAGAATAATCAAAACATTTGTACATGTTCATTCTATGGTTGGTGCAGTGGTTTTCAACTTAGATGCACAAAAACTACTCCATTATTTAATTGATCTGAATTTCTCATGAACATTTACCCTTCAAATGTGACTTAATGCACGATTGCTTCTCTTTGCAGGGTTAAAGGGTAATGCTAGACCTGGAGGTGGTGCACAGTGTGGTCCAAGCTACAACTACACCTTCCACGGAGATCCTCATGCAATGTTTGCAGAATTCTTTGGTGGTCAGAGTCCATTTGATCAATTTTTTGCACAAAATGGCGAGGAAAATATGGATATTCATGATCCATTTTCAGCTTTTGGGATGGGGCCGGGGGGCATGGGTGGTTTTCATAGATCATTCAAACCGCAACCTGGAAGTCACCGAAGAGCACCGGAGAGAAAGAAAGATCCTCCAGTTGTGCACGAGCTGAATGTAAGCCTAGAGGAAGTCTACTCGGGCTGCTCCAAAAAAATGAAAATTTCCAGAAAGAGACTTAACCCTGATGGCTGCACTGTGCGGAACGAGGACAAGATTTTGACTGTGGACATCAAACGGGGCTGGAAAGAAGGGACAAAAATCACTTTCCCACGAGAGGGAGATGAAACCCCCACCAACATTCCTGCAGATATTGTGTTTGTGGTCAAAGATCGGCCACATCCAGTGTTCACAAGAGACGGTTCTGACATAATCTACCCCGCTAAAATCACCCTAAAAGAAGTAATTAATTTGGTGAATGATTGGTCATCTTGTTTGTAAATTTAATTTAACCTAAAAATACTTTTTCTTCCAGGCTTTGTGTGGCTGTACAGTCAATGCCCCCACACTGGATGGTCGGACCATCACTGTCACCTCCAGAGATGTGGTCAAACCAGGCACCAAGAAGCGCATCGTGGGAGAGGGTCTTCCACTCTCCAAATTCCCAGACAAACGAGGAGACATGATTTTTGACTTTTCTGTGACATTTCCTGAAAAACTGGGCCAAAGCACTCGTGATGCACTCAGGCAGATTCTTCCATCTTGACTTCAGATCAATTTTCCTGAAGTGATAATGCATTTCCAGGTCTCTTTAACTAAACTCCAGGCCCGAGTGTGCGTGCACTGCCGAAAGGTTGGCACTCTGAAAACACTGATTAAACCGGATAAAATAATTGATACCCATGTTTTATCTACCTCAAAGTTACCTGTGAGTTGGTAATAACTTGTTTTCATAAAAACCCTTGACAGAACAAAGCAGAATCAAGTTTCTACAAGAAAACCAACGATTTGGTTTCACAGCTTTTCCCTGAAAGAATTGCCAGCAGATGATAACAATACCTCAGGTTAAAGGCTTCCATATCACCCTGTCTGCTTTACAGGGATCCACATGTGTTTCACTGGGACTTTGGAAAATGCAACCACTTTTCAGCTGCTATTTAATAATAAAAGAAACTAAAAAATCATGTTCAAAACATTTGAACAATATGCACTTCTTAATGTACGTCTTAATTATCCAGTATTACAACATCCAATTATTATTTTAATGGTACCACCAAACTTTATCCATCAATTGTTTTCCTTGTCTCCTAGTATTAAAAGCATGTGACTTTTATGTAGATAAACTATAAAATCCTGATCCAAGCACTTAATACATGTAGTCAAAGTGTGTGTGTGTGTGAATGTTAAACTTAAAGTATAAACATGAGCTCGATAGAGCTGCAAATCACCTGTTTACATGCTCTTCCTTTTTCCCATGGGGATTCTAAAAATATGAATATAAAAGTTTGAAAGCTTATTTGGGGCTAATCAACTATGGAAAATTAGGACCCTGTATATTTAAAGGATGTCTCTGAAACCAGAGTATCACATTTAGCAGAATTAAATTTTTAAAATGTGCTTTTTGAGCTGAAAATGCGTTGTTAGCGACCATCTTGAATTCAATGTTTTAATATTTGGAGATTTTACTTTTCTGGAACCGGAGAGGACTGTCAGCTCTGCCAAGTGCGTGGAGCTTTGCAGCTCTATGGCTTTCTGTTCATTTGAGCATTACAAGTGCAACTTGTTGTGATTGTTGCTCCGTGTTTTGAATAGAGATGTTTCATCTGTAATGGTTCACCTTTTTATTTCATTTATTTTCAGTTTCTAACAGAAGAAATAGTGGACGCCTTGTTTGATTTTGGAAGTTTACGTCTCAGGACTTCTTCAATTCTACAATTTTCTTGTAAAAATTATTTTGTAATTTATGGGCTACAAAAGTGTAGTATATTTTTCTTATGTTTTTGTCTGCTTCTGTCCATATTAAACTTTCAAATAAATTTTGTTTGGTGTTGTCCAACGCGCTGAGACAATTTAGACATGGACGATTAGACCAAACTGTTGGGTCAGAGGCGAGGCTTTATGGGTGTGATAATGTCCATGGTGCGCAGAGGAGCCACTGCTGCTGCTGGCACCAGTGCTGACATTCTAAGCTTTTCCTGATCATGAAGAAACTTGATGGAGTCAGTGTCACCTGCTAACTGAGAAATTCTGTCACTAATTCTCTCAACTGGAATTATATCCTCAGATTTTCAAAGGAACGAAGTCTAAAGTTTATGGTTGAATGTGAAATGTTTTGGTCACTTTTGTTTTTCCTCAACCAGTAATTCTACTGGTTAAGACATATTTCAGAACAGCACAAATATTATGGATCATAGAATTATAAAGTCTGTTCTTTAAATGGCCAAGAAGAGATGCGCTAAGGTTGTTAGCCATTCTCATTTAAAAGTGGACTAGTATTATCGACTGATTCGATATATTTACAGTTAAACTGATCAGATCTTAAACTGATCTGATCATTTAGCTAGATCCCAAACATATTCTTACAAATCACACAATACAATTATATATAGGATTGGAATTTCTCCCCATGGCACTATATCTGTCATTTCAAACAGTGGCTTTTTGAACAAATTACTTCCTGGGGGATCTGCTATTGGCAGACTGAGGATTTGATGTTGCTGACTTGTTTTCTCTATCCAATGTTGAATTGAAGATCCCTGCTTTTACTAGAGAAAAGAAACAGCTGGATCCAATAGACTTAGAAAAAACTCCAGGAAATACATGTGTGCAGGGCCACATGGAGGGCATTATTGGCCTCACGAGACAAAAATGTGCAATTCTTGATGGTCCATTGTCTTTGAATGGAGAAACGCTTTTTGGACAAAATTGTACATGTTTGCTTTTCATATAATCTCCATTAATCAACAGTATAGTTTGATTGAAACAACTAGCTCATATCAGCAGAGGTGTTTGTTTGAGGTTTGAATCCTGTGGTTGGACCTTCCTGGTTGCTGCCTGATGCTTAAGGCCATCATAGTGCACTGCAAGGTCCCTAAAAGTGGCATTAAAGCTGAAGTTCCTAACTTTGTGTTATATATGCTTACTTGCCCCTGTACCACCTATTTCATACAGAAAAGTTAAGAAAATATGTGTTTTAATACTATTTGTTTAATTCACTAAAATGTCTCTGGAAAATGTTCTGTTGGAAAAAAGTATATACATTTATGAAATAACCTAAATCTGGAGTAAATATTGTTTATCATCATTTTCTAATTCAATATATTGTCCATTCCAATAATGCACAGTATACCAACTTTAAATTAAAAATGAAAAGTCACTGAGAGACAATGGGAAAATGTAACGCAACGTATCAATTAACTTAACTATCTACTGATCCATCTACCCCATTTCTGTGACATTATATATTTCCATGTTTAGTTTTGTGCTAAACCCGGGGCAGGACTAAAGGAACTTTCTACATGAACTGCACTGTCAAGGTTGCAGTTACCATGTGTCGCCGCTAGGTTGCAGTATAATACAAAAACGACGACTTCCCTCCAGTGTGGAGCCACGAAACATATTTTGTGTATGAAATATTAAGTGCAATTTTAAGATGATAATAATAATAATGATGAAAAAATACATTTACAATGTACAATCCAGGTTGTTGCATTTCAATACAATAAAATACACAAATATTACAAAATCAGTGAGCGTATAACAATACACTATAATTAAACAGAGCTTTTACTATGATTATCTATTAAGGCCATGATAGGACTGATGATGATAATGCTGCTAAATATAACATTCAGAAAGTACATTGTTTTATCCACGCACCGTACACACCCCTGCTGCTCTGACAGACGGCTAATCTGCAGCAGCGGCATCCACACACTCCTTCCGGACCATCACCAACGTGGAACAACTAATTACCGTGAATAAACATTCTTATTTTGATAGTCTGATATCAAAATCCGTTATCTGGAGACGAAAGGAAACGGGGAGCGCTGAAACTCTGGTAAGAATGGCCCGTCGTTTTGTTTACTCGTATGTAGCTGCCACTGTGAAGGCAGCTGCTAACTAATCTCAGCTATTTTACTCACATTACAACCCCAAATGCCAACAAAATCAGGGATCAGCTCTTGCCCGGCTTTAAATAGCGTCCTGCTAGAGTAGCTAAGTGTTAAACACTTGTGAAAAAAGAGGTTTTATTGTTATGTGCAGAAATATGCGGCTTGTTCTGTAACAAGAGCTAGCAGCTAACATTAGCATCATATGTTCAAAAGACAAAAGTGTTATAATCGTTATGAAGCTCCTAAAATAGTTAATTTTTGTTTTAGTTTTTTGTTAATTTTGCCCATAATTATATTGTATACTATGTCCACGGCGATAACATTTTTGGTATTTTTACAGGAATAGGTTCCATCTGGGCTGCTGGACTAGAAAGATCCAGCAATGTGAGCTGTTGTTATGAATGGATTTGTAAAACATTGCGTTTGGTCAAGCAAGTTCCTAAACTCTTGGAGAGGCTTTGAGTTCTGGGAATATTATTATTCTCCATTTATACAAGCTCACCAGTAGCTGGTTTTAAGCCACATAATGCCCCTGGGTATTGGAAGGAGGAAGAAGGCCTCTTTGGTGGAGAATGAGGAGGCTGAGCCCATTAGAGGGGGTCTGAATGTGGCGGGGATGGACGGATTAGATGGAGGTGGAGGCTGTGGAGAAGGAGCCACCTCTGAGGGTCTTCCCCCACCACCGAGCAGCATGAGACCCAGACTCATCTTCCACACTCAGCTTGCTCATGGCAGCCCCACTGGACGCATTGAAGGCTTCAGCAATGTTCGAGAGCTGTATTCAAAGATCGGGGATGCTTTTGGAATCCCACAGTCAGAGGTTTGTCATTTTGTTAATCAAATATTATCCAATAGAATATATAAGAGTGTAAATATCTGAATGTGACTCTTTACAGATCATGTTTTGCACACTAAACACTCATAAAGTAGATATGGACAAACTGTTAGGAGGACAGATTGGGCTTGAAGACTTTATATTTGCTCATATAAAAGGCCAGAAAAAGGAAATAATTGTCTATAAAGGAGATGATGCCCTGGGACTGACAATCACTGACAATGGAGCTGGTTATGCTTTCATTAAGGTAAGTACTCAATTTGAAGTTTAAACAATGAAGTTAATCAAAGCTCAACGATTCTGTTGATTAACAGAACCTTTTGTAAATTTTTTCCACATTTTAATTCCAGAGAATCCGTGAGGGCAGCGTAATACACCAGATTCAGGTCATTAATGTGGGAGACATGATTGAGTCCATCAATGGTCATCGTCTGATAGGGTGCCGACATTATGAAGTTGCCAAAATGTTAAAGGAGCTACCTAAATCAAAAGAGTTTACCATCAGGCTGATTGAGCCTCTAAAAGCTTTTGGTAGGTAACTCTTTTGTTTTACACATTGTTTTCTGTTGAACCGTATTTCAAAATGTCAAAATTCTGTTCAGATATGATCAGCCAGAGATCGGGAGGGTCACGGTCAGCATCAGGGGTTCAGCTGGGCACTGGCCGAGGCACCTTGAGACTGCGCTCAAAAGGTCCTGCTACTGTGGAGGAACTGGTGAGTATCGCTCGAATAGAATACTGCAACAGCACTGATTTGCGACAACTTATACAGGAAATAATAAGTAATAATAATATATGTATTTTATTGTGTCATTTTATGAGGTTCCTTTCAAATATGTGAACCTCTGCAAGAACAAAACATTGTAAAAATGCTATATATATTGTGACAGATTCTCAGGTGTGATCTGCCTACCCTGGATAAATGCTGTTGTTGTGTTCTTGGGCAAGACACAGTGGATTAATGTGTGAGGGGTTCATAGATGTGGAGTGCTTTGAAAGAAGGAGGAGAAGCTCTACACATGAGACAATTTTTTTTTCCATTAGTCCATAAGCAAGTAAACACTAAAATACCACCCATACAAATGAAAAACCACATATAATTTGAGAGTTGTGTATAATTGTGTAGTGAGGAGTATTTCAATGGTTTAGTCAACAAAACAAAATAATTATGATTTTATTACAATAAAAAACAAAGCTCAAGTGATTCCCCTGGTGAGCATTTTCTTTTTTTTTTTGCAGAAAAAAAAAGACATACAAAACAACAGTGATACAAAGACATACATAGACATTCAGGTATACATACAGGTGAACATACAGGTAGACGTACAGGTAGACGTACAGGTAGACGTA
>JAPMNZ010922816.1:0-18831 GCA_029875035.1 Pomatoschistus microps
GTGTGTGATTTATGTATTTCCCCCTCTTCCAGACTGGTTCCCTGCAGGTTCTGTCCCAGCAGGTTCTGGTGGACTGCTCTTGGGGTTTTGGCAATAATGGTTGTGATGGAGGTGAGGAATGGAGAGCATACGAGTGGATTATGAAACATGGAGGCATTTCCACGACTGAGACTTACGGAGCTTACATGGGAATGGTGAGATGTTACTTATTTCAACAATTCTGTGGAAATTATTGCAGGTTTAACATTTTATGGTGCATGTGTCATTGTTTAAAAATATGATCCTTTTTAGTGTTAAAGTAATGCTGAAAACTATATATTTGAAACAGAATGGGTTTTGCCACCTGAATGATTCCCAGCTCACTGCTCGTATTCAGAGCTACACTAATGTGACGTCCGGCGACGCGGAAGCTCTCAAAGTGGCTCTCTTCAAACATGGACCTGTAGCTGTCAGCATTGATGCAGGCCACCGATCGTTTGTGTTTTATAGCCATGGAGTCTACTATGAGCCGGCCTGCGGTAACCTGCAGTTATTAGCAAGTAAAATTTAAGAGGTATTTTTTGCAGATCTTGACCGGTTTTCTTTTTATTTTCAGGGAATACTACAGATACTCTGGACCATGCAGTGCTGGCCGTTGGATATGGCAGTCTGAGTGGGGAGCCGTACTGGTTGATTAAAAACTCCTGGTCCACTTACTGGGGCAATGATGGCTACATCCTTATGTCAATGAAGGACAACAACTGTGGCGTTACCACCGATGCCACGTATGTGACTCTGTCCTAGACTGTGGTGTCTGGGTTTGTCCAGTGGTGGGACATGTTTTCAGCTGCCAAGCAAAGATTGTTTTTATTTGTATTTTTACTTTCTTATAGAAAGTTTACGAATAGGATTTTAGCATGTTTGTATGACTCATCGCTGTATGAAAAGCACAGGCGTGGGTTCAAAAGCAATGCACTCAATTCAAGAATAAAGGGTATTTCCTCAAGGTGTATTTGATTACATAAACTTTGACTCATGCTTGATTTTTACAATTTCAAAGTATTTTTGTTTGTGCTATATCAAAGTCTCAGACATCTCAAAAGGACTTTACAAAGTTGTTGATTTTCCAACGACATCAAACAGTTTTAACACAGTATGCAATATGAAAACATGGAATCCTCTTGTCCATAAATGTTAATGTCCCAGATCACACTCCATGTCTTCATCCAGGCACGGGCAAGGGATGTGGGATTTTTTTGAAGCACAGAGGCCCATTTTGAGGGGGCATCCACCCCCCCCCCACAAGCTGTACATCCGGAACTCGAGCTGTAAATCCAGGACTCGGGCTGTAGCACCAGTAACAGTCAAGTGTTATTGACTAATTAAAAAAACAATAAAAACATGGTAATGCATCTTGACATCATACAATATTAGTCATTTATTCCTGAGGTATAGGTGTAATATGCCACTGTAATCACTGTAAACATACACTATAGCCCTTTTAGGAGAACATTGGTCTGTGATAAACATATTAACCACAAACTTAGAAACCTCCCTCAAAAACTCAAGTCAATACTGCATGCAATATAAAGTCGAGGTTCATGCTAAATATATAAAATACCCCCCACTGATTCATTTAAAATCATCAGCATAAAAAAGTATAATACTATATATGGACTGAAGAAAAACATAAGATGTAAACTACTTTATCTCTCCACTCTTTGGACCTTGTGCGTGTTCCTTCAGTGGAAAAAATGAGGAGTTTGCTGCCTTTTTGAATGAACCGTGATCACATGTAAAGGATGCTCTAAGATCTTTTATGTTCCCCGGAGTTGTTTGCTAGTTCACAAACATCAGCTGGAACTTTGGGAGAACCGAGGTCAGCAGCTGATGACCTGCAGAAAAGAGCAATCACAAACAAGCTAATAATAAGAACACAGCTGAGAGAGAAGGAAAAATATTGATTTTTAAAAGACTCATTTGAAGCAACGTGTTCTGTTTTTGTACGCTTGTGATTACAGCATCGCATGGTCACAATAAACGTTAATTAATTGAATGTAAAATTGCACACGAAAAAGTCAGAGGGCACTTTGAATAAGCTTCTTAGTAAAATGGTGATTATCACATTCTGACCGAGAATTAAAGTTACATTTTTGCATTAGCCTCAATGGAAGCATTATGGGCGGCACGGTGGCGCAGTGGTTAGCACTTGAGCTTCAAGTGCTAACCACTGCCAGTGCTAAGAAGGTCTTGAGTTTGATTCCACCTCCAGGCCTTTTTGTGTTTGCATGTTATCCCTGTCTGCAGTGGTTTCCTCTGGGGGCTTAGGTTTGCCCAACCACTAAAAACATGCACAATAGATCTGGCATGTGCCTCCTGTACGGTGACCCCGCTCCCGTGTGTGGAGTGAGAAAAAAAAATGTCTGATATGTAATAGGCACTATTTAAATAAAGATTACTTACTTACTCATATTATCGTTCAGTAATAAAAACAAGTTTGATAGGGAATAATAAACATTCATTGTAGATTGCCGCAAATGTATATTTACGTTGCAAATATCCTTGTTCGCGTGCATTATACTGTCCAGTTCATTTCATTCCATTTCTATTTAAACTGTACTTTCTCCTGAGTGAAACACTTTGGGCGGAACTGCCTGTTGTAAATGTGCTATACAAATAAACATGACCTTTTAATTTGCCTAACCTGGAGTCCCAGTTTTCCACATCCTCCACAGAATCTGGCAGAGGCTTGCCGGCCGTTTCAGGCAGCATCAGGGCCAGGGCAGCTCCGAGCAACGGCGCCATCCCAAAAATAATGAGAGGCGCCGTAGAGTTTTGGTCTTGGAGGAGGTTGATCATGGGGGCCAAAACGCCACCCATCCTGGCAAACATGCAGGACATGCCAATCCCGGTTTGGCTAAAATACACAGATGTAAGAAGTGTCCGTTACATTTCACACAAACTCATGAAGCTCTAAAGATGGCACGTGGCACTTACCGGATAACCGTTGGGAATATCTCCGCCGTGTACACGTAGATCACAGCGAAGGAGGCCGTGATTCCAAATTTCCCCACCATGGCAAGACCGGTTAATACATTGGGTTGATCTTTGAAGACAAAAGACCACAAATAGTTCATAGAAAATGAGAGACTAAATCAGTGGCTCTCAACTGGAATGGTCAGAAGTCAAGACAAAGATGTTCGTAGATTAATCAGTGAAATGTTACTTAGCCGACTGATTGTATTCGTCAACTATTTTATTTTAATTACCAGCATGTATTTGTGAAAACTGCAAAAATGTTTAGTTATGTATATTTAGGTACTGCTGCGTTTCAAGGGTGCAAAGAAAAGTGATGGAGAAAAGTGGTTTAAATACACATCATCTATATATTTATGTATGAAGTCCTAAATATTTCAGTGATTTAATGCCAAAATAACTGTTTTAATTTAATCATATTTAATCTAATTTGTTTGGTTCACTACAGATTTAGAAATGAATATATAAATAATACAAATAACTGTGCATATACAGTACATATAAATAAATGCATGTTTTTTATAAGCATAGAACAATAGCGCAAGATTATGAATAAACCTTCAAACATTTAAAACGTAATTTGACTAATTTCAAGAAATCTGCCAAAGGGACAAGTTTTACATACAAGACGTTTTCAGTTTCATTTTAAAAACCTTCTTTAAAATCAAGGACACTTTTTACTTTTTTATAGATAACCTTTTTTTTCTCAGGTAAGGCCGGTGACCCCGATCCCCGACCCGCCAGTTTGGAACCAGCGGTGTAAATGACTGAACTGTGCATTACCCAGTGGGACGGCGAGCATGAGGAGACAGGCCAGTCCTCCCAGAGCCAGGAAGCCGCTCTGCAAAAAGCGCCGGCTGAGAGGAAGCACGACCAGAACCAGGGTGCGAGCTGGGATCTCCACCAGGCCGAACACAAACTGGGTCAGGTACAGGTCCGAGCCCAGCCTGGAGACTCCCAACGAGAGGCCGTAGTACACCAGCACGTTTACAAACCTGCAGAGAACAAACGTGTGATTTGTGGGTTCAGAAGCGTGCAAGAGGCCTTAAGCGGAGTACCAGATGTAGAACAGTATGAGGGCTTGTTTTCTCATATTCGGAGTGCGCACGAGATCCAGAACTGTGTGACGACGTTGACTTCCACCTTCCACTTCACACTTTTCCACCTATGAATCGACAGCAACCATCATGAGAGCTATATTCAGACTCGCAACACAGTACTTTTTACTGGGGCATTGATACAATTTTAATATTTAGTCTTGACCATTACAGTTATTTGTCTATTTCTTACTGTTGAATTTGTGTGGTGTGAAAGAGCATTTTTTTTCTTATCCTTAATGCTCTGTAAATTCTTATGCATGTGTCTATGTTTGTATTTATGTTTAGGACCCTCTTGCAAATGAGATGATTCATCTCGATGGGCTTTCCTTAAACAATGGATTTGAAATTATCCATCCATCCATTTTCTTCCCCTTAATCCATTTCTGGGTCGGGGGTGATTTGAAATTAAACCATGCATGTTAACTCAAAAGGGTAAAAAAAATCAGCTTTCATCCTTGTTTTGCAATGGTGTTCAGTTCTTGCGTGTTCATGGGCTTTTTCTCTTCAGATTTGTGTTAGGCAAGTGAAATGCTGATCAATCAGATTTAGTGCCTTCAGGCTTGTACTTTCTGCCATGAATTTTGCCCGGCTTGGATGTAAATTACCCCAAATGGAAGTAAACACTGCTGTCCTTGTTCATTTAGTTTGAAACTATGCCATCATTGGTGGTGTCCCAACATTTATGGACCTGAGTTTAGTAAGAGTAGTAGTTTACTTGTTGTGACTGTGTGGTTTGGTGACATCACAGCCATAGAAAGGAGAGCTCTTAACAAGGTGCTCCGCTCTTTCCAGAGCTGTGAGCTGTGAGCTATGAGCTATGAGCTGTGAGCTTCCTGTTCTGGAGGTTCTTTTTGAATCCAGACTTTTGAACAAGGCTCTTCTGGCCCCTGGAAAAGCCATGTTCCAGCTTCATCAGGACATCTCGACTTGCTATCAGCTTCTTTCAACAAGCTGTTATCAGTTTGAACAGAGCACTTTAATGATTTTGCACTTCCATTGCAACTGTTTGAGTTGATCAATTTCACAGTGTCAATTGTTTGCTGTTTTATTTCTGTTTTATTTCTTTTAATCTTTATTTATGTACTTGTCTTGTGCACACTGGGGACTTTTGTGGATGTATTCCAATGTAGTTTTACTGCAAATGGCAAATGAATGAATCTGACTCTGTGTAAAAAAAAAAGTGGCAACCCCTTTAATGGCAGTGGGTTGTATGTTTATACTACCCTACATATCTTCTGATAAAATGAGGGTAGTTCATAGTACATGATATCGTGCGAGCGGACCTCAACCTCAGCGCCAATGAAAAGTAAGAACGTTCTGTTTGACTGTAGTGCCAAGTTCTCCAGAACTTGGAGTTCTTCCACAAACCACTAGATTCCAATTTTAACCAGTGCTTTTGCATCTGTTGAAGCTGGATGCGACTCCCACTCAAGAATGTACAATAGTCAAGGACGGGCGTATATAAATCAGCTGCACTTTTTCGCACGGTCTGTTTCTTATTTGATGTTTTGAAGCCCGGCCCTTTGAAACATTTCATATTCTGCCTAAACTTCACTTTTTCCAGAAATATTATTGTGAATCAAACAATACCTGATATACAAATACAAACACAAGTTGAGGTACTTTATCATGAAACTACCGCGCTCCTCAACTTCATTTTCTTATGTTTTATATGGACCTTTATGTTTCTAAATGAAATGTTTGTAATATATACATTTATATATATATATATATGTATGTGTATATATATATTATATATATATATATATATATACACACATACAGACACACACACACACACACACACATATTGTAGTTGTCTATAGAACACTTTTCTAGAGCCATAGTGACTTTTGGCAGAGGCCCACCTGCAGTGTGGGGGATAACACTCGGCCATTCACTTGTGCAGCCTTTCGCAGAAGTGCTATGGCCTCGTCTTGTCTGTTGTTGGCCAGTAACCAGCGAGCGGATTTAGGAAGCACCCTGGGAGTGGATAGTATAAGACACAGAGGGGCAGTGGAGAAAGGAAGGATGCAGGAGTGAGAGCAGAGGGGCATGAGCGTTACAAAGAGATCCTTTAAGTTGCCCCCCCAGAACATTAATACTACAGTGTGAGTGTGATATTTAAACACCATATGTAGAAAAAAAGCAGGAAGCCAGGTGCCGATATTGCCAGTTGTAACTTTCTCCAGTCTCGTATGAGGTAAGCTATGCCTGCTACCAGCATGTAGCCCAGGCCAAAGGCATAGTCGGTGGTGATGCCAGCCAGCATGCGTCTGTTGGTGCATGTCCACTCAGTACCTTGAGAAAAATAAAACAGATTGTGGGGTAGAGGGATGAGGGGGGACAGGGCCATGGACAGGATTAAACTGAGGTGGTGGGAATTGTGCACAGGATAAAGGTTGTGGCAGGAGACGAGCAAAATAATATGTTAAAAATAAATTCACAATGTCACATTCATGATATAAAAAATGATGTGAGATACAGTATATTTTTAGATGTGGATATCTCTTGCACTAGGGTCGTAAATAATGGCAGTGCAGACAGCTTCTAAAAATATTGATCCTGCTGATGTGGACGTGTAAATGCCTTTGATGCATGCAATGAGCAATAATCAAAAAGATTGGATGTGTTATATACAGTATGAGCAAGTACCGAGAACAAAAGCATTAATGATGACTCCTGATATTGTTGCTCCGACAACAAAACGAAGCATCACGTAAACAATGAAGTTTGGAGCGAATGCCACAGCCACTCCGAACACCGTCTGGAGCGCAATGGACAGCAGCAGGATGAGACGCCTGCCATACCTTTGGGACAAAAACAAACTCAAGATTCATGTCTTTTTGACTGCACCAAAAACTGTAACAGTGAGAGCAGTCTAGGTTTTAAGCGTCTTTTTTGGGACCAATTCTGACCACAACATGCTTTCACATCTTGTTAGGTAAAAAAAGAAAAAATCATGCATGTGAAAAGTAGTGAAAGAGCTTGTTTTGACAGCAAGAAACTATTCAGAGGTGTCCAAACCTTTTAGTAAGACTTGTTCAGGGGCCGACAGCTCTGGGTTCAGGCTGTTCTGAGCTTTAGAATAAGGTGTGGCATTTGATATAGATTGATATTTAGGAGTTGACTGATTGACAAATGTTTCTTTCTCACGCCCTACTTTAAAATTGGTTGATTCCTACCCCTCTTGACTGGTCTAATACATATGTGCCTTTGGTACCATTTACATGGAATATTGTGCCACAATCATAAATACATCTTGTGTCAGCTTCTGAGGTGAGCTAAAGTTGCCTGAATGACACTGTGAATTTAAGTGATCTCAAAAGCTATGGATTAGCAACACCAGAGGGCCACATAAAACAACTCTCAGAGCCACAATAGGCTCATGGACTGGACTTTAGACAAATCTGTGAGAGATGGATTTGAGAAGCTTTGCTGTGTTTGTTTGAAACTTTAGTAAACGCTACCACACAAAAGATGTATTACAGGTTTCCAACATGACAGCTTCATATTCTATGGTTTTCAGTTAACTACATAAGGCATATACAAATCAATAATAGTTAATAGGATAAGTATTAACAGTAGGTTAAAATAAGGGAATCTAATAACTAATAGATTATAGATTATAGATGACTAAGGCTGAATGATAATTGTTTTGCCATGAAGTAAAAACATGAAAACTGAACCAAAATGAACTTCCTTGCATGATGCATGATGTATTTTAAGCACCACATACCTGTCTGCAAGATATCCAAATACCAGGGATCCCACCAACAACCCAAACATGTAGATGGATGAGCCAATGCTGTTCAGACGGGCATTCTCACACACCAGGTCCCACTGTACAATACAATGGTGTCATTAGTTCTGAAGTGGCTGTAATCATAACTTGCACATGTGAATTTGCAGTAATAGTCCACTGTCCACTGTTGACCCCAAGTCTATGATAGGATTGGGTTGTCAACTAGATAACCAGCAAATAGAATACATTTGATGCATTCATTGTTTTAAAATAACAATTTTATGTTATATTGTATTGTATGTAATATTTATACTAATAATAGTTATATTATTAATAATAAGCATCATCGTCATCATCATAATCATGATAATATGCTAAGAATATATTTAAGAATCTAGGTTGAGATGTTATTTGGCCTATAACGCCAACCAGATTCATGGTCAAAGTAAATATGCTGAATGTCCACTCATGAATAAGAGCTCTGTTCGGACAGAACGAAAAATAATCTGTATCGTGTGTTCAAATGGGCTTATCTCGTATGAAAAGCATGTTGAATGCAAATTAGGAAAATAGTGAATGTAACCCTTTACCTCAGTGACTGTGGTGCTATGGAATGTGTCATTGCTGTAAACCCATCCATGAACACACCGCGGGGGAGCAGAGCTGTTGTCCTGCAGGAAACTCTCTGACCATGAACAAGAACCACTTGAGTTGAGAATAAACGGAGTGAAGTCAAATGTCTCGTTGCGCACAATGGGGTCAAGGCTGTCCCGACATAGATGTGGCGGCGTGGCTCCGGTAAAGATGCTCACCATCATGTGGAAAGCAAGCAGCACATTTGGCAAACAAATCCATATGTATAAAATCTTCTGGAATTGTCCAAACCCTCCAATAGCTGCAAGGATCTGGTCAAAATCCATGCTGGCTCTGTGCAGGGAGAATGGCGCTCCCACAGATGCCCGCGGACCCCTGCTTTATAAAAAAAAGATGGTAAACAAGGTAAATCAAATCCCACGTGATGATCCTTCAGCCGCGGGTTCCTTGGGATAGTCCTTGTTATAGTCCTTGTTCCAAAATGCTCCTTTGTCACACACTCGTTCCGGGCTATTGCAACATTGGTCCAATTGGTGCTCAAAACTTGTTCCAAACCTTTTGCGTGCGCTGACGTCGCGAGCAGGAAAAAGACTGAATAGTGAGTGAGGCCAACACACATGTCACATTATGAGGCAGCTCCTCGCCTCCAAAGTTACCTCAAAAAACTCCAGTAATGGTATTCGTAGAGAATACTGTAAATGTATTTCCGTTCAATTTCTTCCTCGATTGAGTTCCTCCATCCAATATATTTGTATCAATGAACTATAAATTGCCACAAAAGCCAATTACGGTGTTGTTTCAGATCCCTTTCATAAATGCTGTCGGTATGCGACACTTTGCTGCCACCTGCTGTGCGTTGTTAAAATGATTTCGTTATGTAGCGCCTGGTTTGAGATGTTTGGAGCAATACAGATAAAATGTATTACCATCACCAGGTTATTATTAACTATAGGCTTATGCAGCATACACACGTGATCAAATTATTGTATAAAAACTCTGAAGGGGGGTAGGCGGTAGGGGGTAGGGGGAGGTGGGGTCAAAGGTAAACGGGTCCAAATATTTTCACACATTGAAATCTGAAACTTGATTAAAACAGCTGTTATCAAAATAGATCCGCGTACATAGCCCGCATGTCCAGATAAGTAAGAAGTTACACACTCCCCCCTCCCCAAAGAACAAGGAGTCGTTTGTCCACGACATCGAGAATATTTCTACACAAAAAATGCCCAAATTCAGACATTCTGCAAAATATAATGGTCTATCTGTCTTTGAAGAGAAGCCATTATGCAGCAGTTATATGAGGTGTTTTACTTTGAATTGAGAGCTGGTCCGGAAGTGCGTAAACCCTCCGTGACGTGGACTTGACTCTGTGGTGCGCTGGAGACTGAGAGCCCCTGGACTAAATACTGGACATGTCTGTGGTCAGTGTGGGACAGCGGCTGTGTGCTGGGACAAGGGCAGTATTCTTCATCACTCTCATGAGAACTTAAGTCTTCACAAACTCCAACAGCCTCGTTTTTAGGGTTTGAGCTGATTTGATCTTGAGCCGAGTAGCATCTGCACCCTCCATCATCCTCAGGCCTGAGTCAGCCCGACAGGGACAGACTCAGAGGACACGCGTTTGGTGAAGAGTCCTCTGCGCTCCCGGACACAGGCCAACGGGGGTGAGTGAGCTGTGACCGTGTCCATGTTAGGTCTGCATGAAGAGGGATCTGAGTCTGCGACAGACCCTCAGCTCACGGAGCATCCCTGGCTCCAGGTCTTTAGCCACACCCGCACTGTGGCGACACTCCCATTGGTTGTCCTTATTATACTTCAAGCAGGGTAGAATAGTATTTTTCGCTTATAAAAAATAAGGTCTACTTGAAGTTTTCAATTGGTTAGATCTATTTGCTATTACCAAATAAAGCCTTCTAAAATCTAGTCGAACAATACTAATATTGTTCCAACAAACCAACAGGACACTGTGAAATTATGGTGATGTGAACATAAAAGACCTTTTTTCTTTGTCTATTGTCTATTTTTAACCTAATCCCAGGGTGTTGTGCTGTTTTTACATCGAAAAATAGGGCTTGTTACAGTATCTGATTGTTTTGTATTCATCAGTGCTCTACTGCAACACAACCTGATCCTGAGTGCACTCTGTCTGCACTCCTGAGTGAAAGCTTCTGAACTGACATACATTCTGCTCTCCCTGTGGCTGTGTTTCTCTCAGGCTGCTGTTTAACTTCCAGACTGGCTGTGTTGTCTGGTGGAGCTACAGCTCCAGAAGACCATGGCTCATGTTTTTCTAGGCCACTGAGAGGTGAGCAAAGCTGGCCTCCTCCGCTCCCCCGCTGCCCCCAGATCCAGACCCAGACTCTGAGGGGCAGTGGCTCACCCAAGAGGAACACTATGTGAGTGAGGGGGAGCCCAGCCAGGTGGGCACCCAACCACCAGTGCCGGACTGCAGGGATGCTGAGACCATTACAGGTAATGGGACAATAACCAGAATAACCAGTGTCAAACTCTAAAGTTCTTTCTTCTAGATGTGTGTAACAGCACTGACTTGCCGGAGTTTGAGATCATCAGTCTTCTGGAGGAGCAGCTCCCGGTCTATCGGCTGCGGGCTGACACCGTTTATGGCTACGACCATGATGACTGGCTTCACACTCCCCTCGTGGCTCCAGAGGCCAATCTGGACCTAACCACCGAGCAGATTGAAGAAACACTCAAATACTTCTGTAAGTGAAAGAATACTATTTTTACTTAGTGTCCCATTTGGTTAAACATAAAATATAAGAAAGTTGACAGTTGTAACTACATACAAATGATAACATCAGCCTTGTCTATTGTTCTAGAAAGAAGAAAATACAAATGAAATAAATGTAATGTTAGTTTGCTGTAAAGAAACGAGCCTGTAAAGCCATTTTTTGTGAAACTGGTGTAGAGCTGTCAATTTGAAGACATTTGAATATAATTCAGGTCACTATTTCTTTGCACAACTACACCATCTAAATATAAATCCAAATCAATAGTTAGTAATAAAATAGTACTTTATCTCATACAATATTTCATAATGTGTACAAAATACAGCTCTCTCTGTTTGATTGGCTGACCCAGCTTTCACATCATCGACTGCTTTAGACTGACCTCCCCACAGTCCCAGTGCAGCGTGATAGACCTCATGCAGGAGTTCAACAGCTCGTGTGTGTATGAGAGGTTATCCTTGTAGTTATTTTGTCCATTGGAGTGAGAGGAAATGGAAGAGACGAACAATGAGCCTGGTTTGGACTTAACCAAGTGTGACAGACGGCTGCATGACTGGGTTGATGAAAAAGGTAACTTTTTGATCGCTTTTCTTTGGATCAAACTGTGAATAAGATGTGTAGTTGTTTTTTCAAAGTGGTTAGAGTTCAGATGAAGTACTGCGTTCTATGACTTCCATTTAAGTATTTATTTTAAAGTGCAGTGAAGAAGTTGTCACAGCATTACTTTATATGAATTTTCTCCAATGTAATAATTGTATACAATATTAATGTAGTTTTGTTCAGTGTGATTGGAGCCTGCCTGTTTGCTCTCAGGATGAGTCTACACATATATGTATATTTTAATGGACTGGCCTTGCACAGAAGGCTATTGACGTGAGCCATCATCATGTCAATAAGCTCCTCAGGGTCCAAAGCCAAATGCTGTGCGACATGGAAACAACCCCTCGTCATTTGACTTTGACCCTTTGGCGCTCAGTGTGAGGTTGTGATCGGTGCTTCCAGCTCTATTGGTGTTATAGCTTGAATGAGTCTTCATAGTTTTCAGTTTGTATAAAGTTTGTTCATCCCCAATTGTGAAGTAATGTGGATGGTGGAGAATAGGAATGGAAGGAATTTGTGGTAAAAAAACAAAAAAACTGTAAATGTTTGTTTATGTATGTTTCCCTTGCAGTGCTTTGTGCAGACAGAGTGGGACAGATGACAAAGACTTACAATGACATCGATGCTGTTACCCGACTCTTGGAAGAGGTAAGTTTATTAATATGACCTCGTGCATTTCAAATGCATGATTCCATGGAAATGGAAAGTTAAAATCTCACATGGAACAGCCTCCCTAAAGATCAGATTTAAGCCATATGGTTGAAATGAAACAAATAGCCAGTAGTGTAGTGTAGTTTACAAATGACATCACCAGACAATGAGCAGCAGGTGGAGGAGCTGTGCAAAAAGACATGTGACTAGAATATTAAAAAGCGACTCAATCTGAATGTAAAAACCTAGCAAAAAAGTGTGTTTCACTAAGATAGTTCAAAGTCTGTGTCTCCAAGATCACTTCTCACCAAACCAAGGCAAGTGTCCTGTCTCAGATTGAAGCACCCTCAGGATCAGACTTGAAGTGAACATTTGTGTGGATGGGACAATCAAACTGGTGTTATCAGGAGTTTATATGGACTCTAAATTAAAGATTAAATATAATAAATGCTTATATATTATCTTTCATCTTGACCCAAGCCAGGTTTAGCGAGAAACAAAAAGGGCACACGCTGTACTCTTTTCAGTGCGATGAAAACAACCACAATCCTTTGTTCGTCCTCTTTGCAGTTGCAGTCCAGCTGTACTTCTCTGTGCACTATACTTACTGTATGTTCTTTCTTTGTCTCTGAAACGTTTTGCATGTTTTACGTTATCACAGAAAGAAAGGGATTTGGAACTGGCAGCTAAGATTGGACAATCGCTGCTGAAGAAGAATAGAACTCTGACTGAGCAAAATGACTATTTGGAGGAACAAGTGGCACAGATCACAGAAGAGGTGCTTAGTTCATTAGATGACTAACTGTGGAACTTATTTACATGAATACTGTTTGTACATTTTCAGGTCGCACAGTTGCATCATGAACTCAATCTGAAAGATGAGCTGCTGCAATTTTACACCAATGCTGCAGATGAGAGTGAAGAATCAAGCAGCTCTCCAACGTCAGTGTCCTTTAGTATAAAACTCCAAATCCAACGTACAAAACAAACACATTGGAATTGCTCAGACTAAATGTGTTGGTGTTTGATTCTCAGGGGAAAGGCAAGTAAGCTGGAGGGAGCGACAGGAGTTTTTGGGAGTGACACACTGCAGCGGAAACTTAAAGATCTGGAGGATGAGAACCTGTCCCTGCGCTCAGAGGTGAGACATCGCACTGCTCTATGAACACACGAAGGAGATGAACTCATGATGGTTGTTTGTATGCAGGCCAGCCACTTGAAGTCAGAGACTGAAACATATGAAGAGAAGGAGCAGCAGCTGGTTAATGACTGTGTCAATGAACTCAGTGAGCACATATACTTTGTAATTGTTTTACATAATTATCCCCTTTTATTGGGCAATCTTTTCACATCTGAGACGTTCTTTCAAGGATTGTCGAGTCTCCAAATTTCTACAATTGCTGAAGAATTGGCACGAAAAACTGAAGATGCCTCTCGCCAGCAAGAGGAAATCACACACCTTCTGTCACAGATTGTTGATCTCCAAAAGAAAGCCAAATCTGTGTGTGTTTTGCATTTGAACCAACATATGCATTTGAACCAAATACTTTGTAGTGACTATTACTGACGAAGTATTTATTTGTGTAGTTTGCGGTGGAGAACGAGGAGCTTTCTCAGCATTTGATCGCAGCAAAGGATGCACAGAGGCAGCTCACAGCTGAGGTTATTATCTCCCACAGTTATTATCACCCATAGAACTTTAAACTAAGTCTAACCGTGTTACTGTGTGTTCTGCTGGCTGCAGCTTCAGGAGCTGGAGCTGAAGTATTGTGAGTGCATTGAGATGCTGCACGAGGCTCAAGAAGAGCTCAAGAACCTGCGCAACAGAAACTACCCACCAGGAACTCCTCGCCGCTATCATCCTCTGGGACTGTACCCGATGGTGAGTGCTGTAGTGGAAATTTAAAAACTTCAATGAATGGATCCAAGAGAAACAACTTGTCTATTGTGCAATTTATTGAAAAGGTGATGAGAATAATACAATTCAATAAAACTCTGCAGAGCCAGACAGGAGCGAAGCAATCCGAAGCTTGCCTAGTCCCTCCCTGGTCTGCTCACATTCCACATTTGATAATGTATAGTCCTGTTAAAGAAAGTACAAAGAACAAAGCATCTCAAAGGGGGGTATGATGGATTTTGATTTACGTAGGAAGAGGACAGGTACCTAAAAGGAGGAGAAAAATAATAGTGCACCTGTCATAACATTTAACATTTGAATGAGCAAACGGCAGTACCAGTCACGGCTAAGGTCATGTGAAAATGACCGTAGCAGAAGAGGCCTGAATTTGGCACAATATGTTCAAATATGAATTTTGCCATAACAGTGCTTAGCCTCTTTGGGAAAGTATTTACAACACAGTTTGTGACGTTTTCTGTTATGGTTTTAATGCAGGACTCTCTGGCAGCTGAAATCGAAGGAACAATGAGGAAGGAGCTGAGTTTAGATGATCCAGAGTGTGAGGAACAGAAGTAAGTTTTAACCTGTAAAGTTTGTGAAATTCTCACAGATTTGTGTATCTTGTATCTATATTTTTTCAATCCACAGAACACAACATTAAAAAGACACATACAAGTCCAGAACACATTCATTGTTAAATTATACATTAATAATCTGTCTAAATAGAAAACTCAATGGAGCACCATTTTATCAGTTTGTCCACCGCACTCATACTACTCTTACAACCACTATGGATGCCAGCTGTAGACGGTTCCAAATGAATAATCAGTCAATACATAATCCACTGCCTGCGAGTGAGGAGGCTTCCACCAAAGATGATACTGAGTCAAAGAGATCAGTGAATGACATGATTCTCTTGTGCACAGGAGTCACCGTAAGCGAGTGTTTGAGACTGTTAAGGTTGTAAACCAGACTGTTCGTCAGAGGTCCCTCACTCCAACAAGCAACATCCCTGGATCCAACCAGTCTCTGTCTGCACGAACCTCCCCCCTGTCCAGCGGGGACACCACCCCTCGCTCCACCATGTATGCTACGGACAGCAATGTCATGGACAACAGGACACAGAGCATTCTCATGGAGGTAGCTGAAAACCAAGAAAGGTAAGAAGAGATATTTCCACTAAGATTCATTCATTTCTTGGTCACTGATCATTCCATGAATGCGTTCACTTTTCAGCAGGGCAGATCGGACGAAGATCAGTGGGGCAGATGAGTTGCGCTTGGCTCTTAGAAGACTGTCTCTACGTCGGCAGAACAATCTGAGTGAGAGGCGTTACTTTGATGACGAGCGAGTGCGCCGCAGAGGGGGGCATGGGGGCATCGGCCTGGGGCACGACAGCCCAATGACTCCTTCAGACAGCATCATGTCCCTGGGAAACCTCCAACTCTGGGCCTCGAGAGGGGCCTACCTTCCTGACAAGCTTCAGATTGTGAAACCACTTGAAGGTGAGAGCAGAGAAAGTGAGAGGAGCTTCAGGATAGACAACACATGCGATGAAGTCAAACACAGAGCTGTGGGGACCAAAAAAGTCACCCATAGACGCGGACATACTCTGGAGGGGGACAGGTCTCGAGTGTGGGGATGGGTGAGGAAGACTGCAGCTGGTGTACAGAGGGAGAGAGGCAGGCGCTGGGCCAGGGACAGAGCAGGGACCAGGAAGAAGAAATGTCCCCAGGAGAGCAAAGAGAGGCCTGTGTCACTCATGCTCTTTAACTCCTTTTGGTCTCTGATGCACCATCACAAGTCGGGCAGCTTCGCCTCCCCTCACACTTACTACAAAGACACACGCCCCAGAGCCTGGATCTAGGGCTAGGCAAACGGCACTACTGAGCCTTCATAGATATTCTAGAAAGATTTTGGATTTGTATTGATAGATAAGGTATTTGCCACTTGTAGGAGAAGCCGTTTAATGTCAATTCCAGTTATAGTATTTGATTTTCCTCGGATTTATTGACTTTTGAAACCAGTTAAAAAAATAAATATATATTTATGTATATTGGCTTTACCCTGTTATTTTGACAATGTCATTATTGATTTGTGTTTCTCTAAACTATTATAGTAGATGTCAGTTTAATGGACCATTATAAAGGAAGTATACGTTATTTTAATTCTAAGATTCCAACCAATTTTCTAAAATGCCTGAAAATAATCTGTAAATATTCAAACTCAATCAGTTTAAGAACTATGTGTGGAAAGTGAAAGATCAAACTCCAAAATCGCCCACATGTTCTGCAAAATCTGCATCACAACAGTTATGTTAAGATAGAACTTTTTAACAGTTCTATCTGCATGAGTTCAGCCTTTGAGGACATTGCATGTTTGCTGACACCTTGTGGTGGTATCATGTACTGAAGGCACTGTATTGATTTTTCATCATACACTTTTATTATGAGTGGGTTTTTTTTTAACTTTTGGTTTGTACTTTATGTTTACTTATCTTTTGCTGCCTATGCCCCTTGTTCTGCTGTTTCACATTTTTATTCGTTCTATTTTTTGTGAGCAATAAAACCTTCATTCTATGCATCCTGTTTCCATTTGCATTCTTCATTTCAATGTTTGTTTTTGTGTTTGTGCTTTCATTCACATCTAAACACTTTTTTGGAGAATTTATTCCAATATAAGTGTTTCTCATCTGTCATTTTCATCATAGAAACCGAATACGTGAGACATCAGTTTTCAGATTTACCATTTTATATTTTTTGTGTGAGCTATAACTGCTGTCTCGCACAGGCTCTGCCACCCTGCACCACTGGCAGCAGCTGGCTCAGCCTCACCTCGGGGTGATACTCGACGCCAGGCCTGGAGTGGTTCCCAAAGGATACCGGCCGCTGGAACTGGAACTTGAACAGGTGTGAATCACCATTATAGTAATGTGTTTGCTTAGTTTAGTTTTCCTTCATCAAATTTGTGAATTCTGCTCATAATTGTGCCTGCTAGCAATCGTTTCATCATTCCACTGTTAGATTCCTGATCCTTCTGAGTGGAGTTTGTATACATTCCCCCCGCCTCTGTGTAGGTATCCTCCAGGTGCTGCGGTTTTTCCTCCCTCTAAATCACATGGTATGAATGTTTCATCACTGTGGGGAGTGAATGGAACATGGAAAATTGGATTCTCAAGAGCTCTGTTTGACTAGTCCATGAAATGCGCTATAGAAATGAAGACTTCTTGCTCATGTTTGGGACCTTTGACACCAGACGGGAACCTTTCTGCTCAGATGTCTTAGGTCTGGTACGAGACTCATTGAGATGTAATGGCTTCATTAGGAGGGAATAGAATAGCTTTAGTTTATCCTGGGATTAGCTAGATGATTTAATTGTCTACAAAAAATACATAATTTTATGGTCATTCTCTTCGTGCAAACTGCATCCATAGGTGCTTTTTGCTTGCAATATGTCTTTGTCTCAATCATTGGAACGCTGTGAAAGTTCCATGTACAGCTGTAGTCACTGGGTGTCCGTGCTGTGCAGGCGTATCCGTGGGGCGGCTTTGAAGACGAGTCCCCTGGGGAGCAGTACTTCCAGAACCTGCCCACCTCCTCCGCTGCAGCCTCCCCTGCCGTGCCCACTACCTCGGCCCCCTCCAGTAGCTGTGAGGAGCCTCAAACCACCTCCAGCCTGGCTCCCCCCTTACCATCTCCATCACCATCGCCACATCTTAGCAACACCGACGGCCTAGGCAAGAGTTTCATAATAATAATGAACATAATGAACTATTATACTTGCTTTGTTAATTATAATTATCACGTGTGTGTCTCCAGCGGTGTACTATCCAGGTAAAAGCATGGTCCACACCAGTTCTACGTACACATTCACCACCTGTCGGATCCTTCACCCAACGGATGAGCAAACCAGAGTCACACCGAGGTACGTCACAGCTCTTTCCAACAATCAGGAATCGTTAGTGGTTGTAATAGTGTGGGCTCAGTTGGCATCTACTGAATGATTAAAGAAAGAGCACATAGGTTTGATAACACATGTGACACAGTTGTGATAGTCATTGAGGAAAGAAGACATGATATAATGATACAGCCGGAGCTTTCACAGAATTCACAGGGTTTTATACCAAGACAAAATACGGAAGCTCCCCTCAAAGTGGAAAAGTACTGACTTCTGTTGCATTTTCTGTAATGACCAGTCAGTGAATCAGTTTTTCATTACATCAAAAATTGTATGATTGATAGATAGATAGATACTAAATTGATCCCCGTAGGAGAAATGCAGGTGTCCAGTAGCAGCAAAAATAAAATTGATCATTCTAAAAAGTAAAAAAAATAGTAATAATCAGCAACAGCACTTCAGGTCACAACAGAAGACGTGGAGTAGCCTCTGGGTGGAGCAGGACGGGTCACAGATGAAGAGATGGAGTAGCCTCTGGGTGGAGCAGGACGGGTCAGAGCAGCAGAGATGGAGTAGCCTCTG
>JAPMNZ010922854.1:0-12469 GCA_029875035.1 Pomatoschistus microps
CTCACCTCAGCAGGTGGAACGGAAAGAGGCTGAGAGCAGAGAGGGGCGGGAGTGCACCAGGACAGCGCCTTTTATATCCCGGCCCGAGCTACAAAATATACAAAACAAGTTACTCAAAAGTTTATCAAAAACATCAAAAAGTTACCTTACAAAATATACTTATAAGAAAACAATATTACCAAAATTATAAAACTCAAAAATCCCTGGAAACAAAAAAGACAAGACATAAAACCATGGGGGAAAAGGTGCCCAAACATAACATGAATCAAGTGCTACACTAATGTGAAAAGATTTATACTGCAACGCTGCGACAGTAAAATGTTAGAGTTGGGTATCGGTTTGGCCTCTTGTTTACATGAAGACAGTGTTTCAGGTGAAAGCGCAAGTGACAGCACAGCCTTGATATTTCAGCGGGGCTTCAGGAAGTGGCATCAAGTGTCTTGCCCAAGGACAAACCCACAACATCCAGGCTCAAAGGCCAGTGCTCTACCGACTGAGCCACTGTCTCCCCCCCCCACAGCATCTCTGGCTAAACGGGGCCTGAGGATCCAATACTGCAGACTGTAACAGTACTTTCTGTTTATGAGCTGCATGCTCCGTGTCGAAATAGGAACATCCCCAGGTTCTTATGCTTAAAGGGATAATAAAGGAACCCTGGAAGTTCCATTGTAAACAGCTCGTTGATGTTAATGCACAATTCGGATCCTCCTTTTCATGACGGCCAGAAAATCGACATCCGGGTCATCGCATTTATTGTATTAGTATAAAGGGGCCTTCTGCGGAAAGCCGAACTGAAAGATTGCAAAATCACCAGTATTTGTTTCACTTGTTGTAGAATGTGAAATAAATGTTTATCTGAGTGCTTAACCAGCTGATATAAGTCTGCAGTGTATTAATCTCTGCTCTATAAAGTGTTAGAATGTTCAAACATGATGTTCATGTTCAAACTTTTCATAATAGTGGTTGTTGAAGTCATTGCACCATGGCAATGAGTCAAGCAAAGTTACACACTATTCTTGTCAACAGCAGATTGTGGTCACTACAGTGTGGCCCAATGGAATGAGCAAGAATTATAATTACAAAATTGGAACATCAGTCAGTCACATGTCTGTGTTGTCATCATGCATTCTGGTGAACTCGTGTGCTCTTGGATACAATCGATTTTGTAAGATGAAAAAGACTGAAGATACACAACATAGTGCATTGATTAATTTTAATATTTGACTTACAATTACTTTTACATTTGGGACACATCCACACTCTATATTTGATAAAACGTCATTAATGTCGCTGAATTAGGCTTAATTCATGAACATAGAGAAGGAGCACAGAAACATTCTACTCCGTGTCAAATGGCTTAAAGAAGAACCTCAAAATAATGGTAATGTTTCTTTCAACAGTTCATTTTCATATAATGGCAGTATACCACCACGTTGCAAGTGATACACAGAAACATACAACAAATATCGAAAGAAAATCTAAATTAGATAAAACAAAAATGATATTTTTTGTTTGGAAACAATCTAATATAATAAATTAGAGTGGTTTTGCCAACACTGGCCAGTGCATTCAAGCTACAGAGTCAGTCCTCAATGTCCCTGTATTGAATCATGCTCGAGCAGATTTGGCACTCATGTCTTTCATTCACTTTTTTAAGTAGTAAATTCACAAAGCCTTTCATTCATTGTTAAAATAGTAAATCACAAAGTTATGCTAATGCAACTTGTATTATGGCAAGAATACACAAATCTGTCACAAAAATGTACAGCTCAAACCCGTGTACATGTTCGCCACGTCCTTTCGTGACAACATCCTTGTACAAGACAAAAACAATAAAAAATACACAAGAATAGATATTTTCTCATTATTAACAGGAACTTTTACAATTAAACATGATTGATGTCGTCATGAGGATGGCAATGAACCATGTACAAAAAAATAATACAATAGTAAAAAAGATTAAAACCCAGATGGATACTTTATTATTTGGACATTCATGATCAGAGAAATGCTCAAGTTTCACATTACTACAAAAGGACAACCTATGCTTGATTGTGCCTCAAAAGTTATTGACATATCATAATTGTTTCATTCCCATTATTATGTAATTGTTAATTGATTCCGACATCATGAACAATCAGGAGTTGGCACTTTTTCCACTTCAAGTATGAGATTTTTATGTGTGACAGCCACAGCTTAACAAAACAGTTTTTTTGAGTGAGAATGTTCCAACTTGTATATGAAAGGCACAGTGAGAAACAAAATAGAGTATTAATAAGGATTTGTGCGTTAATGACACAGCAAGCCCTTTTTTCATTGCACAACCTTTTCAATGACAATGAATCCAGTTTGAGGAGCCTGGCAAGCAGGAGTTTTCTGGACTTGTCGCTTGAAGTCATATCAGATTTACTGCACAACTGCACAATTTCCTAATCAAGGCTACGAGAAAGAGCTGCACTTGGGCTGAACTCTACACACAATCAGGCATAATGTTATGACCATCACAATAATGAGCAGTGAAGGAAGATTTTAGGAGCATTAATATACTTAAACCTATAAGTATCAAGTAGTAATGTGCTTTTCATATTTTAGTTTTATTTTATACATCAAATCATACTACATTTATATTTCTTACTTTTTAACAAGTTACTTTAAAAAGTATTAAGTATTTCAATGCCAATAACTAGGAGCTTATTGGTCAAGGTCCCGGTGTGGAAAGTACAGTAACTAATTTCAAATACTGTAAATGTCTTTTGAGTAATTTTTAAACTGAGAAAAAAAATAGTATGAAACATGTTCTGCCTTTAGCTATGACATCACTACATTGCTAGCTATGACATCACTACACTGCCAGCTATGACTTCACTACATTGCACTCTCTCTTTGGCCAAACAACTAAATTCACTTTTACACAGCATCACCTC
The DNA here is from genome assembly GCA_029875035.1 of Pomatoschistus microps. NCBI lineage: Eukaryota > Metazoa > Chordata > Actinopteri > Gobiiformes > Gobiidae > Pomatoschistus > Pomatoschistus microps. The sequence goes on from JAPMNZ010922854.1 coordinate 2,925, forward strand.
CCTTTTTATATAAAATATATTCTGACAGGCTCCTCAAATTGTAATGCAGAGTAAAATGTAGGTCATGGAGTAAAACATCCTCAGATGCTTTTATTTCCTACTGGTTCACACAGCTGCAGATTTAAGTCCACCTAATATAGGCAAACTATATTACATATACACATACATTTGTACTTACACTAATATAAAATTATTTTTATATTTACAGCCCACAAAAAGTTTGGAAATTGCTTTTGCTCGTAATTTGAGAAAAAGCCTAAAACGCTCGGAAAACGTTCGCAGGTGAACTTAACGTGTTCTTCTCAAAACATTGTGACTTTGAGACTAACCCTAAGCACTGAACAGAAAGAGCAGTCTTTGTGCAGCTGGGATTGATGTTCAAAGCTACAGGATTAGTTATAGACATTATTATAATGTGGACTACACACAATATTCAACAATAAGATGTTTTCAATCAAAACATTTGAGATGAGGAAATGTTGTTTTTACAGAAATGTTTTTACAGAAATTTGTTTTTACGCAAATGTCCTACTTTCATGACACCATTGTTGTGTGAACTTTTCACATTTTCTATGTATTTTACACGAAAGCCACATCTCAAACTTATTGTGAGTAGTGAATATGGTCATAAGTTATGCCTGATCCACGTTCTTGGTACATGTAGATGAGATGGAGAAAATAATCATGGTTTTGAATCAAATCAATAAACCTTCTTAGATCTTCTCATCACTGAACACATGTCTGTATCTATAATATTACATTGAACATTACTCTGATGAAAAAAATATCTCTTTGATGAAAAGTAAATACAAAATGACACTAGTGAGAAATCTGAGCTACAGAGATACAAAAAAGCAGCTGCTCTCATGTGCGAGCTCAAATGCTACTTTTAGTAAAGAAATCAAACACTGTTCGTACAATTATTTGAAAATGAATACAGAAACCAACAGATCAAAAGACTTGGATACAATTATCAACACAACTGCATGACTGAGTAAGGACAAATCAAAAATAGAATTATTATTATTGCAAAATAATAATAATTTAAAAAATGTAAACATCCCATTAGTTTATTTTTTTATAACATGGCAAAAGATCCTTGTAAATGTGTAAGTTTTGTGTAAATGTGGGACAAAATTAGAAATGGTTGACTACCAAGCATCAATATTCTGAAGGATTTTACACTTGATAAGAGTGTACAATTAATTAGAAAATAGTGATAGTTTCTATCTAACTGATATTTGAATAGGTAGTCACATGTGTCACATGAACATTCGACCATCTCTCCAATGCCACTGGGGCCTCAGTCAGGGGCAGAGGTTGGTACAGCGCAGCGCCCGAGAACCAATCTCCAGAGTTTGATGCTTGGCTTGGTCAGGACAACTTTCAGTGGACCCCATATGGTGCATGTATTTGGTAATGGGGGTAAACCAGAGCACCCAGAGGAAACCCACCCAGACATGAGGAGATTCGTGCAAACTCCACAGATCGAACCTGCGACCTTTTTGTGGGGCATGAATGCTACCCACTCAGCCATTATTTCTTTATATTTTTATATATATATATATGCTAAATGTGAAGACATCTAATAGGCTTACATCTGAATATCAGATATAACACCAGTAGTCCAGTCAGAACATTGTTTTACACAATGTACAGTGCCATGAAACTGAACTGATGGACCTTAACCATCATAAAAAAAAAATATTTCATTGTGTAATTTTATACAACAACAATTATTTATATTGTTGATGTTGGTATTGTTGCCGTTGTGAAAGACCAACACAAAGTGGCAGACAATTGTGAAGTTGAAACATAATTCCAATATTCCATTGATTCCATCATTTCATCTGAAAAGTGTGGATTGCACACTTCTGAGTGCAAACCATTGCCTTTAGAATTTGCCTGACGATTGTTCAAATGTTGACAAAGTGTAATCTAGTGATGGCCTCAGGTTTGAATAATATATAATAGTGGTCACTAAACAGTATCATGGAAGTTTAAAGCATGGTTGTGTTACACATTTCCCAATGATCACCCAGAGAACTGTTAAATTGACCATCTGGTGATGGGAAGAGTACGGCACAACGGATAACCTACCAAGACCACCTAAAAAACAACTCAAACAAGGACAGCACTGGTCAGAGATACAGACAAGAGCCCAGTGGAAACTCTAGAAGAGCAGCACACATCCGCAGCTCACCTGGAATTTGTACAATTTGTACAATACAATTGTACATCACATTTTATAAAGCACATCTAATCTTATCTTATGTGTTGGACTAGCCAAGTCAAAGACCAAATCTAAATCCAAATGGGAAACTCAAGACCCATTAAAAAAAGGCTCTTTATCTTATGAGATTGAAGCTTCAGCAAAAAAATAGGGAAAAAAGTAAGTCTCAAGATGTGCAAAGCTGTTAGATCTACCCCAAAAAACTTGGATCTAAAATGGGAGAAAAGGGGGTTCCACAGAGTATTGATTCATAGGGTTTGCTTTTGCAACATGGTCGACAGTTTTATAGATAAAGTCATGTTACATTTTGCTGTCAAGTCATAATTGTCTTCTGCGCCTTTTTGTTTGTCTTTCACATAAAATGGCAATAAATAAGTCTGCATGTTTGTGGCTGTAACGTGTGAAAACGTTCATGGGGTAGTATACTAAGCACTGGACACTTTTGTTGTTTATTAACTATGGAAATGTTAGTTATGTGTGTCCCAGTCCCAACAATTAGACAAAACCATATGAAAAACAGTGCTGAAAAAGCAGACAAAAAATACTATCAATATGTCTCACTTATATGTACTGCTACTTCTAAAAGCTAGGAGCGCGGTGAAAGGTTTAAATCGCATAGCTTTGAAACACTTAAGATTTCCTTTGACAAGTAGCTGGAATATACCGGTCTGTATTTACACCTAGCAGCAGTGAAACAACAACTTCTTCACACACTCTGAACCGTTATCCAAGTAAATGAGGTGGAATGTGCATAAAAAAGCATTTCCTCAAAAATTGGTCATGTCTTTTCATTCTTTTTTCTTATAAATCTTACTGGCACAATTTTTCTCATTACAGTAATCAATTCGATTTTGGCACTTAAATATAAATACAGTATATATCTTTTTTTAAATAAATACATAAATAAAAGAACAGTTGTAAGTACGATTTCCAGTGATAGTTTAAGGTGGAACTTTGGTCTCCATATTATCAGCTGGATTTAGAAAAGAATGCTGGTCATCAAATGGAAAGAAATACATTGAATAAATACATAAATAAACAACATAATAAATAACTTGAAGGCCTCAACAACTATATTTAGAACTGCTATAAAGAAGGAATAGCTTAACCGCTCTATTTTCAATTATCTTTCTTGTGTAATATTAAGCTGCTTTAAGATTTGGCTCTTGCTTTTTGTAAAACGCTGTCCTACCTATGGCCTAAGTGAGGTGAGTTTTTCAGTGGTCAAAAGTGCAATTGTGACAAGTGTAAACCATGGGCTTCTACTTTTATCTGAGAAGTTACAGTACGCTACGCTTGTTTGCTGTGAGTGGAAGTTTCCTCCACATGTGCTACTTTTACAATAGTTTAAGTAAAATTTCCTTTCATGTCAATGCATTCTGACGACATATAATCTGATTTCGATAATTCATTTTTGTGATAAAATATAGTCTTCTAAGTTAGTGTGCAAGATTGTAGTAAAATAGTAGCCTCCTGTTTGCTGGCCGTCATAGTAGATTTAGGTGCTTTTGATGAGGTATGATTTGTGGCCAGTATCTCAGAGGGGTAATTCATCTTCATTGACAGCAGTAACTATTTCTATTGACTGAAGGTTACGTGTTTAACTCCTGGTTGCTGGTGAAATAAACAAAAATATCATAAATGCTGCAAACAGAGGAGTGAGGAAATGATAATGAAGATGACAAATTACTCCACAATACTTTTGTAAATAACACACTGTTCTAATGGCAAGTTTCCCATATTCCCTTAGTGTGTGCAGATGGAGATTTCAGTAGGTACCTGCAGAGTATTGTCAGCCCGTCGGTACGATGGTGGATGACAGTGAAGGGTCCAGTGTGCTAAAAAAGGATAAGCCTTCAGCTGTCTTAACCTTCCACTGAGTCTGTTCACGGTCTACAGAGGCAGATCTGTGCTGTTGTGGCGAGTCTTTCTGGAAGTGCCGTCATCCCGGGGCAGCGCTTTCTGCAAGTTGGACATGGCTGCAGTTTTTTTCAGGTCTATGACAGCGTAGCACTCACTCCTGCGCGGAGCCTGCTGCGAGACGCACTTTTTGGATGATAGGCGCTGGTGCTGAGGCTGAGCCCCTGCACCCAGTGCTGTGGGGCAGGGCTCTCCCTCCAGGTCCACCTGAATGTAGTTCAGCTGCCGCGTGGGCATATGACCGTGCTCACAGCCCCCCGCTCCTGACCTTGACCTTCTACGGAAATCAAAGTTAAAAATTCTGCCGCCTCTGTCGGGCTGACAGGAGCGCGGTGGAAGGGGGCATGGGTGTCGTAACCTTGACGGCTGCACCTGCTCAGTGTTCACATAGTTCTGCAGAGCGTCTCTGTGGATGCCTCTACTGTCTTGATGGTACCCATTAGGGGTGCCGGGCCCTTCAGAGAACTCATATTCATCAAAATCATCCTCCTCTTCATCATACTCATCCTCGTCCTGCTCGTCCTCCTCTTCCTCCTGTTCTTCGTCTCGCTGCAGAGCACTGTACTCCCAGACTGGGGGCAGCGAGGGCAGGTTCTCATAGTTGAGAAGGGCTGTCCTGCGGTGGCTCATGCCCCGGTCACAGGGGTAGCCCTGAAGGGGCAGGGAGGCCGGCCCGTGGGAGTGCAGCAGTGTATGGGAGTGACTGTCGCCTGTAGTACTGCTGCTGCTGCTGGAGCCCACAGACTGAGACACGCTGCTGGGGCTTAGGTGCTGCTTCCGGCGCAGCCCGTTGATGTTCTCGTAAGTCAGCTCACTGCTGTCTGAGAGCTCATGGGTCGGAGGGTGACGGAGAGCATGGTGATGGAAATGGTGATAAGAGTGAGAATTGCACAAGTGCATAGAGGGCTCGTCTCCTTCTGTCTCTGACCCTGTGGCGCCCTCTACTGGCTGCAGACTGTGTGGGTTGAGCCTTTCTCTATCTCTCTCCATTAGATGGCGCTGTGCCGGAGTGGGGCCCAGTCTGAACTTCACCTCCTGTGAAGATGGCTGTATGAATACCTGAGGTTCTTTATGCTCCTCTATGGAGCAGCAGCGCAGGTTGGACTGAGCAGAGCTCTGGCCTCCCCGGGCTGTATCTGGAAACGTGCTGGGGCGAACTTCAGGTAGGGAGTGCACACAGTGACGCATAGAGAGATCACCCTCCATAGTAACGGTATTTACATAGGTGTGAGTCTACAAGGGGTAAAAACACATCCAGTTATGAGTAAATGAACTTGGTTGAATATCATATACAAAGATGTAGCTGACCTGGTCCTCCAAACCTAGCAGGCTGTGACCATGCTCATCTGTGATTGAAGGCTGGGAGTCGCCTCTGAGAGGGTAACCTGGGTAACCATTTGGAAAAGCCTGACCAGGGAATCCTGGAGCTGCAAACGCATAAGTGATTGAGTAACACAATTATTTTGGGATCTCTTCTCACAGTGACAGACCTGCCTTTCATAAATGATATGCAAATGAAAGGCTACCCATCTTAAGCAACCTTATTAAAATGAGCAAATACCTGAATTGAATGTTATTTATTAGGGCTAATCATTCAAATCTGTTACATTAACAATGTTTATGCAAGCTTCTGCAGGTGTGCTTTTCACTTAATTCCAATCCTAAAAAGACCTGTAAAATGGCTTCGGTCTTGTAGTATCCCTAATATGCTTGTGGGACTCACTGTTGGGTGTCTGTGGGGTGCGGGACATCTCCATTTCTGGAGTGTGACCGGTGCGGCCCATCATCATCGACTCCTCCACCACATTGATGCTGTTACACTGCATCAGCTCCTGCAGCAGGTTGAAGATTTCTTCGGCTCGGGAACACTTGAAAGCAAATATTCCTGGCAATGGAAAACAAATGAAAGAAATGTATATCCAAACACATGACGTCTTTCATAGCTTTATCTGATGACAATTGTTTCTGAGTAGAGTTTGCATATTTTCAGCTTGTGAATAGGTATCCTCTGAGTGCAATATCTGCAGAATTTAATACGTGCTCAGGCGCCAGATCAGCAGCAAGTTATGCTTTATCTGACTCTGGCAACACTGTAAATGTAGTACCTTTTTAATAACAGCGAAAGGCTACTTATTCACACTCCTGTTATTGAATTATGCACGCTCTTACAACTAGTTAGTGACTTCCTGTTACTTAAATGACAATAAAAATAATTCTGATTCTGAGCGCTGGTGGCTAGGAAAAATGTTTGTGTGTGCACTTTGTGACTATTGTAATAGAAAATCTTCCTATTTACAAAAAGTTAATTGTAACAATATACAAATATAATGTAATAATAAAATTGTTTGTATATTGTCATCTGATTTAACCTATTCCTTACCCTGTCCTGTCTGACAGCGCCGCCCGCTCTCAAAAGAGAACAGGTTGGAGTCGTAGCCGTAGCGTCGCAGACACAGATACGGCCACCGGATTGCGTCTCTCTTACGAGTGTGAAGGATAAGCTCAGTCTGGGTGAGCTCCATGATCCCAGAGCCCAACTCGTTGCCCTCATCGTCCACATTTGTGACCTAAAACATACTTGAACAAGTTAATAAAAAATAGAGGAAAAAACCAGCAGACAACAGAACAAAATGTATCCTGCCTTAAATTTGGTGAGATGGTTGTCTCGGATGGGGTCTCTGTACAGACAGCTCCAGCAGCTCCCCATAGCTACAGCAGGCCAGCTGAAACCTAAGTATGGTGGAAATGATTAACATTTGTGAATGTCTTCATCAAATATATAATATATACTGTGGTAAACATTACAATACGACAGGTACTTACTCAGTCTAGGCCATCAGTGAGAAGGTTTTTGATCTTCGACTGGACATAGTCACATGGTCCATCTCAGTGACTGACAACTTTGAGGAAGAGCAAACGGTCTCCCCCCTAAATAGGACAAAAACAAACAAAAACAAGAGTAGAAACTGTTGATCTCAAACACCAGAAGTACAATGTATGATCACTAATCATTGATTCAACCAAAACAAATAAATACAGATTTGACATTATATAATTATTCGTATCGTAGAAAGCTGTGAGGTGTTGAATACTTGAATAAACCTCTGCAAAAGGCCTACATGGATGACAGGCTGATGTACATATGCATGCAGTCCAAGTGGACACACAGGCTTGGCTTTGCGTGGACGTATATTATCGGTCTCTAGCTGTAAACACATGAAGCCGCCCAATAAGCGCTCCACCTGGGCCTGATACCAGCAGCAGTCAGCACCAGCCTGGATCTATGTGGCACCAGCACTCGCTGCTTCAGGTCAAAATGCGTGCGGCTACAGCGCTAGCTTCATTTAACGCATCGCGTTCTATTCCACACGACAGTACACAGTACCATGCCTTTAACTATAAGGTTTTCATAGAAATGAAATCACAGCCTGTGCAATTAGCCACCGCTGTACCAGCAGCAGCTCCATCCACACATCCCACAGCAAGAGCGCGTCTAGCGGCTACACCACAGCCTGTGGACCATGATACTTCCATGGTGTGAATACAATAGCGTGAGCACATAACTGTGAACGAACAAGTGGATAACGAGCGCGATGGCTTGCTACTCACATGTCAGGCACTGCTTTGTTGGCGTTAATGCGAAAGCAGCATTGATGCAGCGGCAGGAGTCTGCGATACCTGCTGTTGGGAGAGCGATGTGGCACTTGAGCGAGAGACAGAAGAAAAAGATGCTGCGGGAGCAGTAAAATAGTGTTCTTTTTCCTGGTATTACGCCCCCTGCAGCAGCACGGGCCTCTGCCTGTGTGACATTTCCTATGCAGCTGGGGTGAAAGTTCACCGAGGCAACCAGCAAAGGCGAGTAGCAAGAAGGCATAGGCTGGAGGACCGGGAGGACCAGGAGGACCAGGGATCGAGTGTGCAGGGCGTGGAGAGGCGCATACACTAACACTTACTATTTCCTCTCTATGATTTACACATGCTATTGCACAGCTATAACAAATGACTGGTCTGCTCAGTCTATTCATATTTGATTTATTTTGCGTTTAAATAATAAACAAACTATCTTGATAATCATAGTCGATAGACATTTACATTTTCATAATTTTCAAATGTAAAGTCATGTTCTGATGGGTGTATGATCAAAACGTGAGTTTCCACTTAACTCGGTAGGTCACGTTCACAGTTCTGTGTCGGGAGACATCGGGTTTTTAAGAATGATGTGGTTAGATGACTTTAGTTGAGTTACATTCTTACAATAACATCAGAACTCCTAATGTGCTGTGGACCAATCAGAGCGCGTGTTTTTGGTGACGTAGCGCGGTGCGGTTGGTGTCGTGCTGAAGACATGTGGGAGTAGTCGGTCAAATGTTTATTGAGCTGTTTGATAAGAGACGGACACTCGTCACATACATCACATATCATCATTATCAGCCAGGGAGGCCAACTGAAGCTAACGAGCAACTATTGACAAACTCCAGAGCACAGTGAGTATAGCTAAGCTTCCTTAAGTGATCTCTTTACAGCTGTTTTGTTGATGGTATTGAACACTCGAACTTAACGCTCGCAACAATTGTCTTTTTGACGGTTGCAGGAAACGGCTTCATTAACAAAAGCTTCAATGCGACTTTCAGTTTCAAATTTTGCACACACAAAAATAACGAAACGTTAGCTAGCGCAGTTGCAATATTACTTTGAAGTTAGCTATATCATTTTAGGCTTCAATGTAGAGACATCTGCCACATAAACATCTTTTCCAAAGTGCGGGCAGCTGCTGAAGCCCAGGAGCCTTCCATTGTCGAGGGCTCAGAATTAATGGGAAATATACAAGAAAGGGCACTTAGTGGAATTGGCTTTGTGTGTTCCCGTGTCTTTCAGTCGGAGCCCAGCCCTATCAGATATCATTGCTAGTTGTCCAACGAGGCTCATTTGGTCCATGGATCTATAAGATTTGGTCTGATACATTCTTTAAGTTGATATGTTTCCGTATCTGACATTTCACGTCACACGAACGTCACGTGACCACTCTCAGGAAGATAACAACACAAGTACAACAAGTATAAACTTCTTGATATGATTGCTTATTAAAAGTTTTTTTTCTTACATTTGAATGTCACCGTTTTGCATTTTCTTAAAACAAAGTATTTTAGTATTATTAGTATTATTAATCCAATATTTTCTATACTGCCCTTTACAGGTCATGGACGGCTGGCTACCTATGATTGGAATGACGGCTCTGCCACACCTCGGAGGACTCTATGGGGGCTTTACTACACGCAAGGAGGTGAAAACCTGGTACCCAACATTGAAAAAGCCCTCTTGGAGGCCCCCCAACGCTGTGTTTCCAGTAGCATGGACTTGTCTATACACTGGCATGGGGTAATGTTAAGGATTG
>JAPMNZ010922886.1:0-15000 GCA_029875035.1 Pomatoschistus microps
GAGCTGCACCCAGTACACTTAGCACCAGCCCCTCACTGATCCTCCTGCAGGTGGTGAGTCCACAGGAGCTGAGATCTTTCAGCAGGGCTTCGGGCAAGGTGGGGTTAAGTGTCTTGCCCAAGGACACAACGACAGCAGTCATCAGTGGGAGTCGTGAAGTAGGTCTTTCCGTGGCCTCGAACCCACGACCTTCGGGCCTAAAGGCCAATGCTCTACCAACTGAGCTACTGTCGCCGCCCAACTTGTCTTTTACTTCATAAATAGAAACACTTTTTATCCAAAATCTGATGAGGGCTGGTACCCACTTTAAAGACAAATGCCAAAATTACATGGACGTGGAGACTAGTGATAAACTGTTTTGCGAACGAGGAATTGGATTTTATCATTATCATATTATTATTATTATATAAAATATATATTATTTTATATACTTATAAGTAGTTTTTGAAAGTGTTCATAAACAGGTGTGCATATCTAAGCAAACTCACTGCATATTTATTTCATGTATAGGTACCGACTGGCTCAGCAGCAGTTGAAAGAAATGAAGAAGATCGGTTTGAAGGAGGCCACGCAGCTCTACCACGTCTCCTCCAGTCCCGTCCACGACACTCTGCTGGAATCATCCGCCTCTCCCACCTGCTCCCCCATCCCCTCCCCTACAGCGTTCCCTCTGGGCCCTCCCAAAGACACAAACTCAAGCCTTTTCCGAATCGCAGCTCCTTTCTCTGACACGTCGCTTCAGACTTTGAGGACTGCGCCTGACAGACTGAGTCCTCGAGGAGATGAAATTATCGGACCCGTTTCTGGTCGTTCAAAGGGTGCGAGTGCTGGTTGGAGGGAGCGGACAGCAGACTGGGTGGAGATGGTAGAGAGAAGTGGATTGGCAGGATTAGGACAAGGAAGTGCTGAAGGGAATGAAATCAACTATAACAGGAATCCATATTTCCGTAGAACTTGTAGTTTTAATGACACTAAACCTCAGCTTCCGTCGGCTGCACTTGTGAGCCAGTTCAGAGAGAGAAGCCTGACACAGGTTTGTCAACTCTTTTATCGTTATCGTTGTCATAACCGACATTGTGAATACTTGATTTTATGCAGTCTATACTCTAAGTCTATGTTGGCAGCAAATGTGAGATGTGTTGCAAGATATAAACATTTATAGGGTTTCACCATTAACCTTTGGACACGTTTGTTATGATGCCACTGAAAACATATAAATTGCTTTTTCTTCTCTTGATTAGCCAAAGCAAGGATACAACCCTGAGTTGTTGTAGAGAAAGGGGCCTTGTTATGATAAATGTATGCATATTGTTGTGGTCATTGAATTATTTGTCTAGCTCTACAATGTTATTAGCACGGTGGCACTTTATTAATGCTTTTTCAACTTTTATTTTTTTATTGTAAGTAAGTATCAAAAAATCTTCATTTATATACCGCCTTTCACAGCCCAGTCACAAAGCAGTTTACATTTGTTATTTTTGGGCACTCTCACTCTCACACAGAGATGGGAGTAGGGTCGCCAGTACAGGGGGTGCATGCACAGTCCTATTGTACATGTTTTTAGTGGTAGGGGAAACCTGAGAACCTGGAGGAAACCTACGCAGACACGGGGAGAACATGCAAACTCTAAAAGGCTATAACTTAACTTGCATTTATGCAGTAATGGATTTTATGCACTTTGATCGCCTTGAGTGTTGAGTAAAGGGCTCCATAAATACAAATTAATTGATTGAATTGATCATGTTTTTCAGGTGGGATCTCGCACTCTTCCTGAGGGGAATAGTTGGAATAGGAGTGGCAAGTTTTCCCCTTCTTATCCTTTTACAGAAGAAAGTGCTTCAGAATGGGCCAAAGCAAGACTCCAGCGAAAAGACTTGAAGAAGGCTTGGACTGGCACACAAAACCACGTGGTCAAACACACTGGCACCAACACGGACAGTCTAATATCAACATCAGAAAGACTCATCAAGCCTGAGCTCAAAACCTCTATCAAAGAAGACGTCTATAGAACACAGGGGATCTCTGGGATTGGGGGTCCGGCAGTGACACAGGACCCTCCCACTGCGATGAACCATCTCAGTTTGAATCGAGCAGAGATGAACTGGAGTCGGCGTGGTCCTTCTCCCATTCAAAGAAACATGTTGGCCCGCAAACTGAAGGAAGCTCAGTCATCGTCTTGTGCCAAAGCAGGACGCCAACGCAGCTCGACGTTCAGCGTGTCCTCAGCGCACCAGAGGAAGAGCAGGTGTAGATCTCTGCCCGTGTCTGGAGACTTCAGCAGCAGCAGCGGGGGATCACCGTACAGACTGAGTGAAGCTGAACAGAGGATGATAGACTTGGATCTGTCTTCCCCGTGTGAAGAGGTGGACGATCAATAACAACCAGCGCGTGGATGCACTAAACAGCTTTTAGACTATCAAAGGTAAATCAGGTGTTATTATTCCTCATGAAATATTATAGGGTTTATGATACGTTTACATTAAAGTTTGAATCACTGTATATGTTGTTGTTTTTTTGTAATTTTACTTTTAAACTAGGTCAAGGGATTTTGTATTTTATACATATTATGCTGAAACAACTCTTGTCAAGTATAAATATGCAATGTTTGCATTAAAAAGACTGTCTGAAAATGCATTTCCTATTTTTGACCATCTGGCACTGAACAATTATAGTATGGGAAGTACAGGAGAAGATGGAACTTTACATACAACGTAAAACAAGATTTTTTTTTTCTCACTGTCTGAAATGAAACTTATGGCTTTGTAAAAATGAATTCAGAAGATTTACTTCTCCAAATTATGACATTGACCCTATTCATTTTAGTAAATAGTATCCCAGTTAAATCTATTCCCAAGAAACATATTTCATAGTCTCTTCACTCTTATTATCTTGTTATCAGCAGAGGCTTTTTGGGGGTGAGCAAGAGCAGTTAAACTAAAGTAATACCCTATTTCTCTCCAGCTAAACTACAAATATATATGATTATAGTCTTCTATTTATGCACTGATGATAACAGAGATCAAGGCAATAGCTAAGATGCAACATTTATTGCTTATGAGAAACATTCATTGAAGAAACATTACAGTAATTGTAACATGGCAGGTATTATAAATCAGACAATACTACAGTCCATTTCTAAAACCGGGTAAAATATTGTAGTTACATTTGAGGATATTGTTAAGACGCTCCGTCTCCACTTCCCACAGAGTCCAGGAACATCAGAGGTCGCACCTTCATGGTGGTGTGCCGCAGGGAGTACCAGAGGCCTCTCCATGTCCCCCAAACCACCCCATTGTCAAATTCACCAGAATACTTCCCTTTTCGGTAGAACCTACCATTGAGGTTGGCCGCATGACATCTGTAACAGAAACATTAAGTTAAACTAATGAGTGTACAGTATTGTTAAAACTGTACGTCAAAATAACGTCAGAGTTTGCAGTTGATCCTTTGGAAATCTGATTAAATGATCACAGCTGAAACTAGGAGCAAGGTTCTGCAGACATAATAATACTGTACTTCTGTAAGGGTGTGGTCTGATTTTGCATATTGTCTAAAACCTGAACTTTATGCTATTTCCCAGAATATTTTAGATCATTTGTATCCAATAAGTGAACTGAAAAATCCCCACTGTGAATACAAATAATGATTCTCAACTATGAATGTCATCTTTCCAATCAGGAAATACAGGCGAATGCACCAATATGGATACAATATTGAACATTTGTGAAATTGAATTTTGAGGTGGGCAGCAAATATGACATATAGAAATATATTGTAAAAGCGATTTTGGAGATGTGAAAAGTATAATTCTTCTAAGTACACACCAGGGTTCTGTTATTTGGTTGTTAGTTTTACAGAAATGTTTCAACACAAATGTTTTTTTTAATCAAAAATATTGTCTGACTTGATAATTTGCAAATTTTCATGAGCAATATGTTACATTGGAATATATACCTATTTGTCAATATCTCCCAGACGCCTTTCTGCTACTTGGACTTACCGATTGAACCACCAGCCGCCTTGATTCTCCTGAGCACAGCTGCCCTGATGATAGCGGTCATTATCCTGTTAAAAATCAAACATCACATTGAAGCAACTTTTTCATAAGAAAGGGCATCTCAGTACAACCAATGTTATTTGCTATAATGAAAAATATATAAGCAGTATATTGTGGTTTTTTCCTTTTCTTTTTCCATCTCAGAATGTTATGCCTCACTGTCTTTTATGGCACATATATTTCCGTATTACATATGTTTTAATACATATGATGGTACGTACATAATATAAAGTTCTATAACCTGATCTCTGGTGCTGAACTGCATCCCACTGACACAGGCGGACCACTGCTCCACCATCCCTCCTCCTCCTGTGAGAGCATCCCCTGCTTTGCCACTATACTGGCCATATTGGAGACGGTACTTATCCTGCAATTAGAAGTTAAAGAGTAGTATTAAAGTAAATTATAGTATTTGTATAATTGAGCCATACTTTTATTCACTCACAGATTCATCACCGATCTTGAAGTTCTCATAAAAGGCATAGTTTCTGTGTCCATCCCAATCCAATAAGTCTATCTTCACCAGTTTTTTACCTTAACGTAAATATACTGTACATGATCAGAAGCTAAATAGTAACAATGTTTTATAAAATAATAGTTACCTTTTGAAAGTAATGAGTAAATGTGCTCATTGCCCAACCAAAACTCATCATTCCATAGTTTGAAGTCACCAAATCCATCTCTGTAGTCCACCCAGTCTCTGAAAAAACACAAAAACAGACCAAGAGGGCCAAGAAATGTAAAAAGTACCAGAACAAACAGAAAAAATGCATGTAGCGTAAAAGGATAACAAAAAAAAGAAAACATGTATCTTATTATCAGAAGAAACCTGCCCCACTGTTCTTTTTGAAATAAAACAGTGGAGTAAGTCATTGTCATGTCCATCTCACTAACTGTCAGAGCAGATAAAATGGGAAGGTAATATGTTCAAATAATCTTTCTCGTGATTACCTATTGAAATCCACCTTTCCATGTCTCCGTCTCTGAAACACGGTCCAGCCGCCTCCGTCCTCCATGTCGCAGTAAACCAGGACAGGCTCCTGCTTTGGAACAGGCCTGATCCTGTAGAAGCCACTCGGAGGTTTCAGTCTGTCAAACAGTTCGGAGCAATCTGCAAGAATCAGAAATCAGTTAGCGCCAATTGAACCAACTGTGACTCTGAGGAGCACAGGGACTGGGCACCAGAGTCAGGAATACACATTGGGAGGCAGCATTTCATATTCATGCAGCTCAAATCTGGAAAAGGTGAGCAAGACTTTTTTTCTGACAATGTCCAAGAATGTGTGCTGATGATGGAAAGAAGGGACCTTAGATTTAACATTAACAGAGTGCAGTTAATATTATAAATAAACATGCAACATTTGATACTTACATACTAGGACTACAAACTTCAAGATTTAGCCCACTGTCTATACTGTCACAACCACAAGTTAACATGTCACATACACCAAAATGCAAACTTTAGACCTACAAAAACTACCTTTGTCGTGTACGATGAGGCTCCCTGCAGATGGCAGAGGCGTGCTCGGTTTCTTATCCACTGTGTTGGTATCATCATCATTGTTTGAAGGCGTCTGGTGAAAATATTTGTGTGTCTGCAGGTATCGGATCTGCCAATTTCCAATCACAAGGTTATTCTCCAGTTTCTTTATGCTTTTCCTTAGAGCTTCGAGTTCTGTCTCACAGGAGTCCAGGACCTAAGCAAAGACAGAGACTGAGGCATGAACATACAGATAAAATATTTAGACTACAAAACAAAATAAATGATACTTACTGACATGTCCACTGAAGCAATGCAGGCCAGAGCCATAACAAGTAAAGCGCCAATCATTACTAATCTCTAACTATCAGCTAGCAATCTGTTATAGCTTCAGTTTTAATCTGGTTTTCTTTCTGAACTCAGAGTGAGGAGTTGGTTCTGCATGGTCCACATTATGACTCAAGGAATTCAAATTCAAGGAATTTTGGGTGAGAGACAGGTGAGAGAAAAACGTTCATGGAATGAAGAAGGAAACCTAAGACAATTTGTTTTCATTTTGTTTTGCAATTTTGCATGGACCTGGTTAATACCATAATAATAATAATAATAACAACTCACATAGAACTTTTAAAGTCACTTGTCAATTCAAAGTGGCTTTACAATTCTGATAAATATTCATTGGTTTTACTTTTAGAAAACGTTGACAATGGTTTTAAAAAGAACAAATAAATGGTTTTGGATAAATCAACTGGGACACGAAACTGTTATTATCATAGATCCATGTACGAAACACATGCCTCAAAACTGGGGCTGTGTCCACCCACCATTTTTCTTTTGATATTTGTGAGTCACATTTTGACTGCAAAGGGCATGTGAAAAAATGCATGCATGTGAAAACCAAACAGTTTGGGAGCAAGAAACTATGGTTAAAAGAATTGTAATTGTTTTGTGATTTTAAGGTTAGGTGCCCCAGCTACTCTCCACATCAGTGAATATGTAGGCAAAGATAACCATAATAATGCATCTTAATTTAAGAATTTACTTGCTAATGATACATACATTGACGATTCAAAGGTACAATCATAGACTGTATATTGGTACAATAGAGGATTTTCTACTTCCGGGTGGATCATCAAGACTATTGGTCCTCCCAATTGTCAATCATTCTGGTGATTCGTACTCGTCAATAAAAATCAAAGAGTTGGTGGTTCTTCCCTAATATTTGGGAAAATCCTCCTATATATTTTCAACATATCTTCTCCACTGTTATTGAAAGTTAATTGAAAGCAGCTGTTGCAGCGGTGGGGAGGAGAGAACAGATGCTAGCTCGGCGCTCGATGCAAGTTAAGCTAACTTGTCTGGATTATTTCTAAGTCGGTATATCATTGTCCAGTTCACTCTCAGATGTGTACAAATTAGCCAGAAAAACCCTCCCTGAAATCCAGGAAGTCCAAACCTGCTGTGTGTGCACAAAACTCGTCACGGGAAAGTGGATGCGAGGAGTTTGTAACCTTTGTACCATCTTCTTCCTTTCGCCCTGAAGATCACAAGACACGCTCATAATGTCCCTGTCCACAGAGCCACGGGTAAGCTGGGCTGGAGCTTTTCATTGACTTTTCTGCTTTAAGGGTGAGTAAATATGTCTAAAACTATTGCAAAGTGTGGGAGGGCAGATCTACTTCGTGCAATCTAAGTCTACGCTAACCACTGCGCCAGAGTGTTGTGTCATTTTGTCAAAAGATCTCACTTCTTTTTCATGTTTTTGTTTGTTTTTCCTCCAAAGACAGATATTGAAGGTGAAGACTCCAGCATGTCGTCTGTCCTTTTCAAACCTGGGTCAGATGCTGGTGTGAATGGGTAAGGCATGCAAAATGTATTAATTACAAATAATTCATTTTCAAGATTAAGTTCAATCTTGAAAATGAATAAACCAAATACTTACACATTAAGTTGTGATAATTATTTGTTTAAACTGTGTTGTTGGTCTGTACATGGAATGTCATGGTTATTGATCCTTCACCAGGAGTCAATAACGTGCAAAATATGTTTACTTAATATTCATAGTTCTCAGACAAAGAGTATACAGATTGTGGCTCCACATTTGACTGTTGCAATGACAAATCTTGAAAATCAATGGCAAATGATCTTCAAAATGTTACTTTTTATGTTGCAACATTATGGGAAAGAATCGAAGTAAGGTTTACTCGTGATTTATTTTTGTATTTTTTAGTAACGTTGCAAAGATGGAGGACGCAAAAGTGGAAATCGATGATGGGAAAGAGGAGGATATGGACCCAGACACTATGTATCAGTATGTATTTGCTGTTAAATTGTTTTACATTGATTAAAACTAATCACTGTAACTGTAAGAAATTCTTTGACTACAGCAATATCAGAAAGAAAATCAGCCCAGTGGTCATGTCATTTGGATTTCGGTGAGACTTGAGTTGTTGAGTAGGAGTTTGTCCATCCTAATAGTATGATGATGCTAGTGCAGGGTTTTTGTCTGCAGTATTTTCGGAGTGGTCCTGATCGTAGTGGACATTGTGCTGGTCATTGTGGATCTGTCGTTGCCGGCCAGGAGCAGAGAGCTGGGAAATGCTCTGGAGGCCGTGTCTCTCGTGATCTCATTCTTCTTTCTCTTTGATGTTATGCTTCGGGTCTATGTAGAAAGGTGAGTGCAGAGGAAACCTTTTTATTACTCGTGCATGTTTGTGTCTCTCTTGGCCTGTCCCAGTGACCCACTTTGATGGACAATGTATCGCTACAGAAAATCATAGCGATAAACGTTTGTGTTGGAAATAATTTATGGAATTGATGCAAGTATAACACATAATCCTATTAAACATGGGTTTGTCTTTTATTAAAATACATTCATAAAGAAAAAAAGCAGATGGAACCTTCTACAGCCAAAATGTCACTGTTTTGTAAAAAAAAACCTCTCCAATGATTAAGATTAGCTTTATTAATTTCACAACAGGAGACATTTACATGTCACATTTGGCATGATAGAACACTCAGAATTGTGCAAAAAGTAAGAAATGTGCAAACATGTTAATGCAGGAAATATAGAATACTATGTACAAAAGTGGCAATTGGCAAGTGGCAGTAAGAAGTAACAAAACATTTGTATTTCTTTTGCCATCATGTTGTCTGTGTTCATGTCAAACATGTGTATTAACTTACACTGACATTTCCTCATGTTGGTTTAGCAATAGTTAGGACCCCACTTGTTACTATCCACAAGCAGATGCCCGAGTCAGCAATAATACAGCTCTGACAAACGGGAAGCTTTCGGAAAGGAAGTTAAGCAAAACATTTCTTAGTAAGACATTGCATTATTCCCACATTGCACTCACTCATTCACATTTGGTTTAAGGCTTGTAAGTAATCAGATGCACTACTGATTTAAACTAGATACTTAACCCTTAACCTTAACCTATCCAAAAATAAAAACATTTAAGAAACCTTTTTATATTCACATCTAGAATATCTTTCTTTTAAATCACTGTGGCCGGTCATTTTGACCTGATGGAGCACAAGGGTTCAGACCATTGATAGTCGATAGTGGAGAATTATGACTTTACAATAATAATAATAATTTCTCTCATAAAAAGAGCAAAGAAGCAAACCACACAGTCATGTTGACACCAACCTTATTGTTGTGACAAAACTACCAGGGCTCCTTTCCTGACTTCTGGCACACGACCACACTGATAAAGTGGAAGCTGACATGGCATAGAGCAGACACAAGATAATTCTGTAACTGTTGTTCTCATTTCCTGGTCCACCACACAGGTTTTCAGTGTATTTTAGCTCCAGGCTGAACATTTTGGATGCTGTGGTTGTAGTGGTCACTTTAGTGGTCACAATGATCTACACCTTCTCTGACCTGTCAGGAGCCAGCCTCATCCCCAGGTGCTCTGTCATTTTGACTCACAACAAGGCCAAGTTTGTGTTGAAGTAACCTTTTAATACGTCACATGTCTTTGTCATCAGGGTGGTGGCATTTCTACGTTTTTTGAGAATATTAATTCTTGTGAGGGTTTTCCGATTAGCAGCTCAGAAAAAGGAGCTGGAGAAAGTTACCAGGAGAATGGTAAAGACATGTCATTTGACATTTTCCCTGTTAAAAGTAAACAATGATTGATGGGTTCATGTTTTTGTCAGGTTTCAGAAAATAAGAGACGCTACCAGAAAGATGGGTTTGACCTTGATCTCACTTACGTCACAGGTTTGTTCAGTTTAAAATCATATTGTACACGTTTGACTGTTACAAAGATCAACAATTCAAATTCCATAACCTAAAATAACTTTTTCCCATTTAGACCGTGTCATTGCAATGTCTTTCCCCTCTTCGGGCAAACAATCCTTCTACAGAAATCCCATTAAGGTAAGCCACACATTGAGTTTCTCTCTTTTATACTACTAAGTCGACAGTAACCTTTTTTATATACATGCCTCATTTGATTTGTTTGTCATCTCTCCAGGAGGTGGCAAGATTTCTAGACACTAAACATGAAGGACACTATAAAGTTTACAACCTGTGCAGTGAGTTTCCTTTGCTTGGTTTAAAAAACAAAGAAAAACATTTTAATTGGTAAACTTTATTGTCTTTTCATACATTTATTGTTTCAAGGTGAAAAGGGATACGACCCACAATTCTTTCATTACAAAGTGGAGAGAATTTTTATTGACGACCACAATGTACCTTCTTTGCAGTGAGTTGTAATCAGTAAAATACCTCTTCTGTTCATCTTTAGTTAACTCTAGACACTTTTATTTGTCCTAATAAAACAGGGATTTGCTGAAATACACCGCCAGTGTAAGGGAGTGGATGGCTGAAGATCCAAAAAACATCATTGCTATTCACTGTAAAGGGGGGAAAGGTTTGTACGCAATGACTATGTGACTGTATCTTTTCATTTTGGCCTTTTAATTTTTGCATTTATTATCCAGGGCGCACAGGTACAATGGTGTGCACTTGGCTTATTGATAGTGACCAGTTTGAGTCTGCTCAGGTGAGTGCATCTTTACTAGAAAACAGTGTTCCTATTCATCATCTTTTTATTACAACGCTTTAGGACAGTCTAGAGTTTTTTGGTGAAAGGAGAACAGACAAAAGTCGAAGCTGCAAGTTTCAAGGAGTAGAGACGCCCTCACAAGTAGGACAAGTGTTTCGTATGGTCAAATACTTCTGTTGCATTTCATATTAAAGTATTCACAAAGTCTGTGCCCCTCTCTCAGAGCAGGTACGTGGGATATTATGAAATCATGAAGACCACGTTCAACAGACAGCTCCCTCCTCCAAAGAGCCTCAGGATTAAAAGCATTCGGATCCATTCAATAGCAGGTGCAGCTATGCGTTTGCACTCATTCTGACATTTGACAATGACAATAGTAATGGTTCTGTTTTAAAACAGGCGTCGGGAAAGGTGATGGCAGTGATTTAAGAGTGAAGATAATAGTCAGAAAGGAGCTGGTGTTTGAATGTGTGTGTGCCAAGCAGGAGAACTGTTCTGTGAGTACATGCAGTTTTCAGATGCTGTTATTTGGTTCCGGTCATGTATTTTGAAAGGCATATGGGAGGATTTTCTACTCCCGGGTGGATCATCTTGACTATTGGTCCTCCTAATTGTCATCGTTCTGGTGATATGTGAGACACGTTGTAATAGGCGTTCTCTCTTTGGTTCTCTGTAAAGACATGAAAGTGAAAAGAGTCTATGTTGTTCCTTCCCTGCTTCACACTGGAAGAGACTCACTTCTTACTCTTATTACTGACAGTAAAAAGAAGACATGATGAATGACAGTTTCAATATTACAATGTGGGACGGGGTCAGCTCATAATCTGGTGCGGTTTGTACAAGTACAAATTCAAATTCTTTCTAAAAAATTGGAGCCTGCAGCTTTTAATCAGGTGCGGCTTATAGTCCGTAAAACCTTTGTTTATTTCAAGTTAAACTGGTAAGAACTGTCTCACAAATTTTCAAAAATACTAAAGCTAGTGTCAAAGATTGGATTCTGATTTGAGAATTAATACAAATAATTCAGAAATCTGAACTTTTTCTAATATGAAAATAGTTTGAAACTTTACTCCTCAGTATTTTATATGTAAACTTGTTTCAGGTATTTCCTGATGTTGGAAGCAATGCAGCCGTGATCAGTTTACCGAATGGGCCTGTGGTCGATGGAGACGTCAAAGTCATGTTTGAATCAAGTGCTGTAAGTGACTGAAGACAAATTGGGTTTAATCTGAATTCTTTAATGATACAACTGTTTGGTTGTTTAGGGTCTTCCAAAAGGATATGAAGATGTCCCATTCTACTTTTGGTTTAATACTTCGTTTATAACTGATAACAAGTATGTTTCATTAAGTATTTTATGGACAAGGATTTTTTTCAAACTAAATCTTATCCTTACAGGTTGTTTCTGTCCAGAGAAGAGCTGGACAATCCACACAAACCAAAGACTTGGAATTTGTACAAAGAGGATTTTGGTGTCACCATGTATTTCTCTGACCTATAATAAACGTTATTCTATAATGTTTACCTACCTGATTCATTTTCACGTTAAGGTCCTTTTATAGTATATTTTGGTTTACACATGCAACATTTGCTCTGGATGCCTGATAACTCATTTAGGGCTATAATTGATTATCTCGGAACTTTACAAAGCTGTAGAATCAAACACAGGAAGTGCAACGGTAATCAGAGCCATTGGTCCATAAGTGGCAGATGACCAATGTCCACTCCTTACCTTGCCATACACTAGATTGCCCCAACACAGTGAATAAAAAGCACTGGATAATTTAGAAAACCTTAATTTAGGGTATTTGAGCCTTGTGCTTCTACATATAATTAAAGAACTTAAGTCTAGCTTTTTTGTCGATGAGGAGCCAATTCCACAGTATGAGTTTAGTTGCTATTTTTTTAACTGCATTTTAAAGGCAAGTAGTTAAACATTCAAGGATGAATATTCCCGTTTTTCTCCTGTGACATTGTTTTATTTAGGATTAATGTAAAATTAAAACTGGATATTTTTTATGCTGACCAGAGTCATGACATTTATTGCTTTTTGACTTTAAAGTGCAAATAAAATCATTTACAGAACCACAATCACATGGGACAAAGAGGCATAGCAATGGTACAGTATTGTAATCCAAAAGGCATCAAGGTGAAGATAGACTTATGTTGACATAACTTGTCAAACCAATAGAACACTTTTTTTTAGATATATTGTGCTTCAGAGATTGGCCCTTAAGTTATTGTCTTAAAAGCCAACTCACAAGGTTTACAGTGGTGAATGGACAAGCATCTTCTAAATATAGCATTTAGTGTGCTTTGAAAAAAGGAAGTGCTGCATGAACATAATCATTCAACTTGGCAAATAAACTACAATGTCTTTGGGTAGGAGCAGCTATTGACAGACTTGATTAGTTTTGGCAACAGTGCGATGGAATCAGTTTGTCTTTAAAGCCTTTGTCAGCACATTGAGAAACGAGGCAAGTTGTCCGTGTAACGCTGAAGGTGTGAGCACTGCTGCAGGATGTCGTAGCGTCCGCTTCTTAAAAAGCAAAGCGTGTTGGTTTTACAAGTCTCTCTGCATTGCTCCGACACATGACCTTTGGCTCTTAAAACCCAAAACTTTTGAAAGACTTCGTCGTCCTTGTAGAAGGTCTGAAGGAGCAGCTCTACGTCAGAAGGAAACAGAGTGGGCAGCCCGTAGGCTTCTGTGGCTCTGTACAGAAGAGTCCATTTAGGGTTGGGGTCAGGACTGTGCTGTGGGGAGCCGTGGTTTGCCTCGGTCAGATTCAGGATGTAGGTTTCATGATCAAGCACGAATCTTGAGCTGTTCCTGTAGTTCCCATCCACAATATAAACTCTGTAACCTGAAGCAATGGGCATTTAGTCATCAATCATTTACAGACATATGAGAAACACTTTAGTTCATTACCTGGGTTCAAATTGATGTATGTAGTGACACTTGGAGCCACAAAGGCGACACTCAGGGGACGAGTCAGAGTTTCTTCGTCATAAAACATCTGAAACTCGTCAGTGTGTGTGTGTCCAAAAAACTGGCCGGTAATTGTGCTTTCATATCTGAATGAGAAAACAAAATACCAGAGATCACAACAGATGTCAATGCAAATTCCACATTCATTTTACAATTTATGCAATATCTACAATTACATATAGAACAAGAATCCAACCTGTTGACAATGTGATAATAGTTCCAACTCCAGCTGCCAAGACACAAACCAGGTGGGATGTGACCGATAATATGAACCTAAGAGAAAACAAATAAAACCCCAAATGTGTCAATAAAATAATGGCTCATCAAGAATTTACAACCATTTTTTGTGTGCATTTACTCCTCAGACCTTTTCTCCCGTGTCTTCACTTGCTTGGAGAATTTTAACAAGCCATTGCAGCTGATTGGCTGGATCACTAGAGTTCAACATGAGCCAAAAGTTCTCTTTAGCACAGTAGTTCATGTTCAGAGACACGACTCTCAATCCAGGCTGAATCTGGAGCGAGTAAAACCCACCAAATCTAGAGAAAAGAGTGGCGTGTTACAGAAAATGCAACCGCCAAACTCAAATATTCATGTTAAACTGTAAACCTGAGAGTCTGCAATGCCTGCTCTGGAAGCCACGGAGCCCACTCTTCTGCCATACTGTTGTAGAGCCACGCGATAGATCTGTTTCCATGTATAAAAGGCTGAGGAAAACTGTTCACTGGTGTGCTCTCATGGTTTCCTATGGCAGGGTAAACCGTCACATTTGGACCCAAATGTCTGTGGGGAAAAAGTTATATGTAATTAAAATGTTTATGTTTTTAGATCAGTCCAAAAATGAAATGGCCATTACAAAAGCCAAATGCAACAGTGATCAATGCACAGCAGTTTTACAATAATGTTAACACAAGAGCCAAAAAAAAAAATAAATAAAGTGTTAGATTTCACATTGTGATTCCGGTTTGACTTGTGAAGTACTTTGTGGTTAGCAGTATCGGTAAATGAGTCACATATACCGTAACCCAAGAGCAGTTATATTAGAGAAAATGCAAAATGCTCAACTAATTAAACGTGTTTCTGAAACCTTTTTGTCCAGGGAAGAACTACAAGAAGGTCTACTACAGGTTAGACTCAAAGTCTAATCATTTTTACAGGATATGAAAACAAAAAGGTGTGTCTGTACAAGGAACAGTAAATCTGAATTACTTGTGGATGAGCCTAGAAATGACGGTAAGTTCAGACAGCTGCTGTGTTCTGGTTTGGGACCACACATTATGGGCTGGGATGTCTCCGGTCCAGTAGACCCAGTCCCAGGGTCCGCTCTGGGCGGCCTGCTGCAGGAGGTGCTCCACAGTGCGCAGGGGCAGGTCACAGTTACTGTAGGTGCCCCAGTAACCTGCACCCCTGCGGCGCCAACTCGGGGCACCAGAGTCGTTTCGACAACATA
>JAPMNZ010922970.1:0-10160 GCA_029875035.1 Pomatoschistus microps
CAAACTCCACTCAGAAAGGCCCTGGTCCGACCGGGATTCGAACCCAGGACCTTCTTGCTGAGAGGCGGGAGTGCTATCCACTCAGCCACCTGTCTTGGTTGTACTTTGGTGCGAGACCATGGAGAGACTTGTTCAAGAAAACTATTTTTAATTTGGCATTATCGGTTTTGGGCCATTTTTCTGCTGTGTCCCACATGTGCTCAGCTGTGGCTCTGTCTGTTGCACTTTTCTCATTCTGTCTTGACCTGCTGTGGCACAAACACAAGTGTAAAATACCAGAGGTTGCATTTCCAGATCCAGACACTATTTACTTAAGCAAACCCACGTCTCCAGGTTTTTCCCTCGGACCAGCAGCACACAGTCTGCACGCTCCAGACACTTTTATTTGCTCCTTCAGTGCCACAACAGTCAGATTGCCGTATTGCATCAACGTTTTTGGATCAGTTCTTATCATTTCTTCATGAAGACTTGTACATTTAAATCTGTTCCTTTTTTCCTCTCTGTGCAGCACTTTGGAAACTTGTTTTTACAAAATGCGCTTTATAAATGAAGTGGATTGGATTGGGTTGGATTCTCTTAATTTTAGGACAGATGGAGACCATTGTAAAGTCTTCCTGAAAATGTGAGACGGTCTCCTTCTCTCACAATGTTCAAATCCAGGTTAAAAACAGTTCTTGTGTCTGTCGTCTTTTGTTCAGCACTCTGAGTTGCCTTGTGCATAAACTGTGCTATACAAATAAACTTGCCTTGCCTAGTAATGTAAACCCTGGCCTTTCTGTCTCAGCTCTGGTTAAGCTTGTTTTACCAGTTGTTACCAGTTTGGTCAACATCCTGGTCTTTTACCCAATCATTCAGAACTAATTTTTTTTTTAACGATATATTATAGATCAGGAATCTCCAACCTGTGAATCAGGTGCTGCCAGTAGCTCGCCAGCCCCTTTCAGGTAGCTCCCCAAAGGATTTCAATTTAAACAAATGGCCATGAAAGACTACGTTTTGAGTCATTACATATCTATTATAAGTATAAATATAGGGTTTTACAGTATTTTTATGTGTTCTCTATGTGTTGTCGTAATTATTACATAGAAGGTAGTAGCTCTCTGCCTCTTTTGTTGCATACAAGTAGCGATTGAAAAAGGATGTAGACCCCTGTTATAGATGCACAGGGATAATATTAACTTATTATATCTTAAAGAATCAGCTAATGTAGTTGGTCTGTGGACAAATTGCTTTTACAAAACTAGATTTCCAATTTTCCTCTTTGGGTCTATAGCTTTTCTCTGTCCGATTCCTATACATATTTGCAATATGTGCTGATACCTGAATGAACGGATGCTAGCAAAGAGAATTAGGATCACAAATCACAGAGAGCTTGTAACAAAACAGTTACGATTGTATTTTTTAGTACGTATCAATATAACTACTTAAAGTAAGAGTAAAAGTTGCGACTCTGACCTTCTGGCTAAATAGAAACCAGGAAATAATCTCAATACATCAACCAATCAGGACATCGCCTTAACTGATATCATGAAGCTGATATCCAATGGAATTTCCAATATCAATACCATTTATTTTTGTATTGATATGAAACACAACAGCCGCTATCTCGGAGGACTTCCATTCTCCGACACAGATCAGAAAAGCTGCGTCTGTAAACTACCAAACAATCATTGCCAAGAATGAGTCTGGTGTGTGTGAATGGTTGGTGGTCGCAGGTGCAGATGGCATATACTGGTTTCCTCGCTTCTATCAGTATGCCCCAGGGCAGCTGTGGCTACAGTCATCGTTTATCACCACAGTGTATGGAGTGACTGAATAATGACATCTGTGAGTGTCCTGAAAAGTGCTAAAACTGATGCATTATTATTATAATATTTGCCTTATTGGTTTTACTGCAAATGGCAAATAAAATGAACCTGAATCTGATAAAGCGCCATAAAAATATACTCACTAACCAACATTATTTTGAATGACTCTGCATGAGTTTTTTGTTTTTATTATTTTGGTTGCACCAGAACAGGGCTCAGTGAAAACATGACATTTTCTGTATTGCAGACAGAGCTTTGAAACATGCTTACATCCTGATCGCTGTGTGGAAAAAAGCACTTTACTCTTGGCTTTGCTCATGACAACTTCATACATGATCCTCAACATCTGGCTGCAAACAACGGCTCAACTCAAGGAATAATTATACACCCAGGAGTTGGGCTGGACGCCGAGCCGGGTCTGTGTAGTGGGCACTGGGGCTGTGTGGATCCCAACACAAATGTCCCTTTAATTACACAGTCCCCAGATGTGGACCATGTGCTGGATCCACTACAGAGAACATGTGGGGAAAGAAAACAGCAGGTATTAATTAGCAGTACATGTTTGGCAAAGTTTAGGCAAGTAAATCAAGCTAACAGATACACAAGCATGAGTGAAACGTGTTGAAGAGTTAAGATTACATAGTGTATCGTGGATATGAGATAGAAATCTACAAAGGCAGATGTAGGACGTTCAATATTTATGATAGCTTAGGAGGCAAATGCAGCAGAATCAATACATTTTAATCATTTATTTGTGTGGCACTACTTTTGTCAAAGGCATTTAAAATGTTTCACAGGAGCCATTGAAGACACAGGTAAACATGCCAAACGGTTCTGTGGCTGATTGCATAGAACTCTCGCTTCCCTGCAAGAAGGTACTGGGTTCGAATCCCGGTCGAAACAGGGTCTTTCTGAGTGGAGTTTGCATGTTCTCCCTGTGCCTGTGTTTCCTCTACCACCAGAAACATGTACAATATAGGTAAAAATCCTCCAGCTCTGATTGTCCTGACCAATCCGAGCATCAACATTTAATGAAGTCCTCCTTTACCAAAAAGATTATACAAGTACATTAATAGACAACAAATTTGTATTAAAGCAGGGCAAGATAAAAGTATTGAGCCTAAAACTACTATTAAAATGGTTATTTAAACAGATAAATATTTCAAAATGGAATCAGTTTTCAACAGTTTTGAACATGATCAGATTATTCTCACATTTTCCTGTTAATGCATCGGTTTTATATAGCGCGTTTTTGGACACTCCATTCATTCACTCCATACGTGGTGGTGAACAACTATACTGCTGTAGCAAAGCTGCCCTGGGGCACACTGACAGAGGCGAGGCAACTAGTACATGCCATCGGCCCCTCCGACCACCACCAACCATTCACACACATTCTAGGCAATGGGGGTGAAGTGTCTTGCCAAGGACTCGAGACATCAGTGGGAGTCGGTGGAGAAAGTCTCGTGGTGGGCTCGAACCCACAACCTTCAGGCTCAAAGGCCAATACTCAATTGAGCCACTGTTAATATTAAAACTGGATTAATCTGAAATGCTGACTCCCCATGTTCAGTCCTGACTCCGGGCACCAACAGGAAAACGTTTCTCAACTTTGTGACAACCTTTTTCCCCAATTCACAACATGATACTTTATGGAACCCATGAGGAACATTTGTCTTCATTGGATTTGACACATCTGTTCAATACTTCTGGGGAAACCTGTCAAAATGTATGATCGCTGAAGTGCAGCTGGAAATCCCTGTGGTGACGAGGGAAAGTGGAGGAAACCCACCCACATGGAGGAGAGGCCACACAGCAGCTACAGCTCGAGAGTGTGAGGTATCAGTGGTACACAGTTGGCATAGTTGGTCCTTCTTTAATGATAATAATAATAATACAAATAATAATACATCGGTTTTAGAATTTTTCCAAAACTTTAAGACGCTTCACAATTCAGGACACGCACAAACACAACTAAAAGACTAAAAGCAGGAAAGAAGAGTCCAAAGCTGAAACTAAAAGTCATACGCTTGGAGGAAGAAATTCGTTTTTAAGTGTTTTTTGAAGGAGTTTAGTGAGTCCGAGTTTCTGAGATGAGGGGGAGAGAGTTCCAGAGAGTGGGAGCAGAGATGGCCAAAGCTCGGTCCCCCAAGGTTCGGTGCTTGGATTTGACAGGCTCATCATCATCAGGACAGTCATGTGTGTGCTGATGTTTCTGCAGCAACACATACACCTGCCTCTGTTCCAGCATCACAGCAGGGACAGGAAATCCCCTTTCATCAATGCATTGTCTGGAACTTAATTTTTTCTTTATAAATATGGTTGAATATGTAGAGAAAATTAGTATTGTAAGTAAGTATAGAAATTTCTCCTGTAAATTTCTCTTCTGTGAGATAAATAAAGCACATCTTATCTTATCTTAGAAGAAAGTATAGCACACATTGTTCCTGATAATTGTCTTGTTGACCGATTGATATAGTTTCCATCACAATGTCCAGTGGCATACAAAGATAATACATCATGCCTAGAACACATTGATAAGATAAAGCTCTAAGTACAGTAAATGAGGGTGGTACAGTGGCTGAGTGGACAGTACTCTCGCTTTTCAGTAAGAAGGTACTGGGTTCGAACATCTTTGTGAGTGCGGAGTTTGGAAAGTGTGCCATAGGAGTTCATTTAAAAAACAGACATCTTTGTTTTGAAAATGTTTGAACAAGTTGTATTCCTCATGCTACATTCTTCAACATGCTTTTTATTGGCTGTAAATTTCAAATAATTTCTTCCATAAGGGGTTAAACTTTTTTAACATGGCACTAAAATAAGCTTTTCAAAATACTTTTTGGCAAAGGGCAAATGTATTGCCTTATAAATATTTATCCAATGCTTACCACAGTACATGTTAATGCTCAGTAAAAGGCTTTTGCATTGCTGTAACCAAACTAAGTGGGTCACTTATGAGGTGAAACAATAACAATAGTGAGGCTGAGATCATTTCTCTTGAGGCCTTTTGTTGCTATCCTCCTTGTCTAAACATGTGCAGCCTGAAATCTCGAAACAGTCTTCTGAGCTCGGCTGTTGGGGAAAATATCCTTAACATCTCTTGTTGTTTTGTGCTTGCATCTACAGGTCTTGCTGCTCTGCTTTCTAGTGGTGGTTCTGGCTGTGGCGTTCTCTCTGAGGAAGGGAAGCAAAGATAAGGGTGAGTCGGATCTTACAAAGGATTGATCTCAACTATATTTAAGTCAGTTCAGAGATTCACAAATGAATAGTCTGCAATTGGAATACACTTTAAATTGTTTACATGTGCAAGAAATATGGTTTGATGATTTGATTGTGAGGTACATTACTTTAGTTTTTATGAGTCAAATTGGGTATTGCTCTATTGAATCAATGAAAGTTTATTTGAACATGGAAGAAAACCAACCAACAATAAATAGAAGACAACAACAAAGAAACAAAATGCCAACAACAAATCTTATTCATGTTCAAAAGGAGTAGGAAGATGCCAAAGCTTATTAAATCACATAATTTCTCGCTTTGCTTCTCAGCAAGAAGGTCCTCGGTTCAAATCCCGATCGGAAACAGGGCCTTTTTGAGTGGAGTTTCATGTTCTCCCCATGCCTGCGTAGGTTATCTTCAGGTGCTCCGGTTTCCACTACCACTAAAAACATGTACAATAGGTCTGTGTGGAGTGGGAGACAAATGCCTTCAATTGTAAAGCGCTTTGTGACTCTGGTCTGTGACAGGCGCTATATAAATAAAGATTACTTACTTACTTATCAGGCATTCCACATACGTTGGTTTTTCCACGTTAGTCACCAGTCGAGATATACGTCTGCTGTCATTGTAAAAGTATGTAAGTCTAGCAACAAACTATACCATGAAAATAAGTGGCCATGCATAACAAATCAATCCAATTACATCTCCAAAAGACAGGTGTTTTATTTTCACTTTTCACTTCTAAGTTTTCAAAGTGCTTTACAGTAGCGCTGAATTCTAATTAGCATGATTGTTACGTCTCTAAACAGAAAACTTTTTTGGCAAGCCTTCCCAGCTTATCTCCCTGCAGCTGTTGAGGCCGTGCAGATGGGCCCGGCTTAAGGAGTTCTGGCAGAACTGCTGGTGGATCATATATTCATAATTGTCAACAGTTTTGCCCATATCTCTCTGAGGCAGACACGACTTTGAGCACAGTCTGTGGAAAACCAATGTCTGCCGGTGCCAGACCGGTTATTGTGTGCTGATCAGAAGGATGCATGCATTTTATTGTACTACAAAGGATAAACACACACTTCTAAGGTCGTGGTTCTCAAACTGGACTGATACAGAAGCAGCAGATGTAGTTAAGCATAGTTTTGCATTATCTAGACTGTTAAAAGTATGTTTATGGGTGTGATGCATTTTAGGCTAGCTATAACAATTGAGCTATAAAATAATCCATAATAGTTCCTTGATCTCAACACAGTTTGCTTTTTCCATTAGTTTTCACATGCATGTGTTATGGCTTCTGTCTTATCTCTAGATCAGAAAATTGAAAAAAGAGAGGATTACTTTTCAACCAATCGGCTCTCAGTTCAAAGCATCAAATAGTGAGTTGGAAATGTAGTATATATATATAAAAAAAAGTTTGGTACTCCAGATTAAGTATAAAAATGACTTAAATCGAATCCTGTTTGACCTGTGTGTGATCCAAAGGTATAAATACAGTACTTTGGTCTATGTTCTAAGCAGATGGCAGCGTAGGACTGTGTAGACTAAATAAAACGAAACGAAAAAGGCTAAATTAACTCTTGCAACAGACAGAAAACAAGTCTCTCAGTGTAATGTATGTGGTTCCCTTGTGTGCACCCACGGCAGCTACAAAGAGAATTCACATCAGTAAGTACACTTGAAAATGAAAGCTATTCCAAGTTAAATCTCCAAGGTTATTTTTAAATATTTAGCTAACAAATACACAAAGGCAGCTGCAGTAAATCTATCATTGTCATGGGATTTAATTATGTAATTAAATAAATCTTAGCTAGCACAGACAGACAGATGATGACATATTTGTGTGTGAAAGACCCATGCTAGCTCATTCATTTAGCTAGCATTTACCTGCTAGCGCAATGAAGCCAGATAGGGAAATGCTCATGGACAAATTTTAGCTCCAACTGACTTACAGTTAGCTCCTTTTGATATACACTGCAAAAAAGTATAATATATGAGGTAGTTGATGTTTAAATCAAATGTTTTTTTGTTTAATATCTTAATTTGAGTACATTCTGACTGTCTTAAAACAATATTTGCCAAAGGTACAAGCCTTTTTAGTCTTCTTTCAAGAACTTTTTCGATATTTTCTCATTCCAAGGGAGACATATCTTGTATATTTTTAAAGCTAGATAGTTTTGCTTGTCCCATTCAAGATACTTTTTGGAAAATTTGAGCCCATTTTTACTTCTTTTTCTTCACTTTTTGCAGTGATATACATTACTAATTAAACACATATGACCGATTCATGTTTTTAGTGCTATCTCATAATGATTTTCAGTTTTCTCTGATGGTAGCGTTGTTGTTGTTTGATGGTCTCTGACGTGGGACAGGAAAGCGTGGTGTGAAGGTCTGCCTTGTCTCCTTTTCTCTTCTTAAACATGCCGTAAACAGATTTAAACTCTGACAGGAATGTTTTTAATGTGTGTCTTGGGTCGGACGTGGGCAGAAAACTCTGAATGTGCTTTGTGTTAAACCGCCGGGCAAAAACATCCTGGTGAGTGTGGTAGGAGTCCGTCAGAGGGTGGAGCTCTGCTGTGGCATTCACACCCTCGGAGGATGAAAAACATATGAATCTGGCTCAGTTTAGCTCACTGTCTTAATATAGAAACTGTCCACAGTGAAAGGGCTCTGACGGATGGAAAACCACAGAACTTCTCTCAATGCACAGTAATTGTTTATTTGTCACATGAGCTGTTTTTTCCTCATGATTGTGAAATATAAAAAATCAAGATGCAGCTAGGTTCATATTAATGTCACAGTCATCGCAGTCATTCTCTATTGAGTCTGTAATAGTCTGTGTTTGCATTCATCCATATTTATTTGCACTTTCGGAGTTTGTTGAATGTATAAAAGGACTCATAAATAGTTCTACTGAGACACTAGTTTTTAGAGTCTCCTCTGTTGTTGGAGACACTACTAGATTCTTAAAACTAGCCTTTTAGTCTTCTTTCAAGAACTATTGTGACACTAGTTTTCTACTAGTGTCTCAGTAGAATTACTTAAAGCTGCAATAGCCAACTACAAAAAATCATCCTTTCATTTAACCTGTTTTCTTAATTTAATGCTGATTTTTTTCTCTCCAAGCAAATAATTATTTGGAATAATAATGATTATTGGATTTGTTTAGAAAAAACATGGATTCTTGCAAAGGCCATCCCAAATTTGTATATTCTTCAATGTATTTATCGATGTATTAAACGGCAATTTCAATACTACTAATTGGATTCATTGAGCTCCTTCAAAGTCTATTCTCGGAGCCACAGGAAGCCAGTGCAAAGACCTGAGAACTGGACAAATGTGATTGTACTTCCTGGTTCTAGCCAGGATTCAAGTTTACAGTAGTCTAACCTACTGAAGACAAATGCATGGATTGTTGGAAAGTTAAAAAGAACTTTGGAGAGTTCAAGAGGACGTGAAACCTCTTCATCTCCTTTTGGATGAAGTAAAACGCTGCTGTTACTTCCATTATTTGCGGTGCCTGAGTCCATGCCCCATAGATTTCCAACCTGATCTCTTTTATTTCTGTGGACAAAGGCAATGCTTTCAGTTGTGTCTTGAGTGTATCTGGAGAAAGTTGTTTTCATCCAACTCACTGATCTCTAGACGAGATGTCACTCCGGACACAAGGATATTAGCATAACGCAGAAGAATGAAAGCTTGTGTTCTTTGAATGACCCATTATTACGTTCACATCATGCTCACACGCACTGGGAATGGGCCCTACTATTTAGAGCTGTGTAGTTCATATTCAACACGTCCAAGGCAACTACCAAAGGGCGGACGGCAAACAACATTAGTCAAACTATTAGAGCCGTGCAAAGCTATAAGCAGCGGAGTGAGAGGCCAACATACTCACTACACCTATATCCATACGCCCAGTGAAAGGAGGAAGGGAAAGGCTTTTATCCACGGGTCAGTTGAGGGGCCTAAAAGTGTAAGCTATACTTAGGTCGTTTTTGGACTTTTTTTTCACAAGTCCCCTACATGCTGTGAAACGAGCTATTGTTCACTTCCACATTGACAGTTTTTGATACCGTTTGGGGGTGAGTTCTCTTGGCCTCAGATGAATCAGATAGAAATAACTCCGTCGACTGCTTGTGTAATGTGGGCTTTCCCTGGGATTGGAGACTGTTGCAGCTGGTCCCTGTAGAGCAGTTCATCCCTGGTCCAGTCCAGACCACATGCACTTGGCTCAGAGCTGACGTTAGGAGGGGTTTTCTCTCCATCGTGCTAAGAATCCATCTGTCCGCTATCCAGTCAGCAGCAGGACTCAACAAGGCCAGTGCTGTAATTGCTGAGTAAAGCATTTGTCACAAAAAGCCATTCAAAGACATGGGGGATAGATACTACGTGTGATTGTTCAGTATCAAGGCTTTAGATTCGACCGGTTCCACAATGGGCTCTTTGTGACATGTTGTTATTTCCCTGTTGCACTGCTATCTGGGTGAGACTATGTGAAACAGACACATTCAATTTACAAATATCATTGTTTTTGTGCTACTTTTAAGATGGAGCCCCCAGCTTTGCAACCACTCATAATCAACTATGTAAAAAAATCCTTCTAACCAGCTCTCAGATCCCCTAAGACTTCTGAAGCTAAGCAGAGCAGGGCCTGGTTAATACAGTGATGAGAGACCTCTGGGAACACCAGGTGCCACAGTGGGGCGGCTGCGGCTGTTTGCCAAACTGTTGCTGTGTCCTTAGGCAAGACACTTCACCCACATTGCCTAGAATAAGTCTGGTGTGTGTGTGAATTGTTGATGGTACTTACTGGTTGTCTTGGTTCTGTCAGTGTGCCCCAGGTCAGCTGTGCCTGCAGTTGTAACTTATCACCACCATAACATGGAGTGAGTTAATAGTATACAATGTTTTCTAATTCAAGATGAGGATAGCTTGAGGGCGGCACGGTGGGTGAGTGGATAGCACTCTCGCCTCTCAGCAAGAAGGCCCTGGGTTCGCATCTCAGTCGGGGTCTTTCTGAGCGGAGTTTGCATGTTTTCCCATGCTTGCGTAGGTTTCCTCCGGGTACTCCGGTTTCCCCTACCACTAAAAACATGCTCACTAGGTTAAATCCTCCAGCTGCGGTAGTCCTGACCAAGC
>JAPMNZ010922974.1:0-16035 GCA_029875035.1 Pomatoschistus microps
TTGAAACATGGGTCAAATGCAGAAGACAAATTTCCCTATAGGAATGCATAACTTCATGTAACAACATATATTTCCTGGTAGATATAATTGTTTCTGTAGGACACCAGTGTGTAATTTCCAATCTCTGTCTTGACCGTGACCACACGGCCCCAGTCCCTGAAGTGCATCACATCGTGTGTTAGCCAGCCTCCCCTTTACTCCCACATCATTTTTAAACCTCCTTCACTTTTCTGTACCATGCTGATGTGAACAATCAAGACAGTCGCAGACAAGGTTCTTCAGAACACATGCACTTTCAAGTATTGAACATTTCCCTTTACTGTGAGCTGGCTTGCCTCTCCTCAGACCTGACTGGTGCTTTAGCTCTGGGGGTGTTTAATCATGGAACAACCACTCTACAGCACTTCTTTGTCCTCTTCTTTGTGTAAAGAGATCTAGATGTGAACTTAAAATCGTTAACAAGGCTTTGAAGCTAGCTTACCTCATCAATTCAAGCCACCCTATCCTCTTATTTGTATCTAACGTATGTTAGTATTGATTTGTGTTTGAACAAAACTGAGAATAATCTCTGGCAAAAAAAAAGCAAATAATGAGCCTGTTGGGAAGTTACTGCAGTCCCAGAAGAGAGAAATGCCCAGAAGTGAGAAATGCGCATGTGGATGTCACTCCATAATCAGGCAATGATGCTGGTAAATATTCGCATTGAATGTTCCATGGTATAGTGTTTTTAATGTTCCCATAAAGTCATGTAATCATGTCCCACCTCTGGAGAGTAATAATTGTAAAAGTAATTGTCTTGAAACAAACTCTTAAATAAAAAGAACTAATCTATCCAGGCGTTTCAAATCCAGGAGGAAAACTTTGGTAGCGCGCACCCTGCAAACACTGCCCTTCAGAAAGCGTCTAATGCCTTTGCACCCGACGACACTAACAGTGCCTCATTCACCAATACAATGCGCCCGCGTGAGCCTCGTCTGTCATGCATTGGCCCCAGCCGAAAATTTCACTTTGTTTGGAAGACATTGATTTTCTTTTACCACCAAGGTGTTGTCAAGGAGGCATATCTGGCTGATGCGCACGCATCCATCGAAGGCTGCTTAAAAACAGAACTCACAGCCGCGGCGCTCAGATGAATGCGCTCTGAGGTCACCCAAATTCTTGCCAAAGCGTTTGAATGCGGACACTGCCGCGGATGGAATGCGTGGGTGGAAAACAGCGCGCTATGAAAGCTGCCTATTCACTCCGTGTATCAGCGGTTTGTGCACAAATGTAACTGGTTTTCTGATTTAGAAAGTGCACAGGGAAAAGGAAAGATCACCAAACTGTGGTCAGAGATGGTTATGAAAAAGTAGGGACAAATTATATTCTAAAGAAATCAATTTGGTTGGCATCTTCTTACTTGAAGATGCCAACCAAACCAAGTCCAGAACAATTAGGTCTGTTCAGAATTATGCACCTTCAGTATGATGTGGCAGTTTAATTCCAATTATTATTTTATGACTAGTTGAAAATAGAGTTCGATCACTCTTCCAATGTACTACACACGATTTCAGTAAGTATTTTTGTGTATAATGTAAGCACTCTCTGTCAGTAAGTGCATTCAAGGTGACGAATGGTTTGTAGGTTGATGAATTCTGGTGTCAATGAGGCGGGACACGCAAGCGCGGAGCTGTGATGAGAGTCCGCAGTGGCGCGCTCTGTCAAATGCCACGGGGACAGCGCATTCCTCACTGCGGCTGCTTCACAGGGCTCATCCAAAGCCCCAAACATATGTTAAGGCTGTTTTCCACCGGAGCAAGTCAAATAACAACAATTTATCAAAGTTTGTCTCCGCTCCCCTCCCTCCCGGAACACCCGCGCACTCTATATTCATAAAGTGTCAAATGGAGTAACAAATAGCTCCCCTAAAAGAGCAACGCTATATCTTGTTTAGGAGTTATTTAGAATCAAAAGAGAAATTATCTTGGGGAGATGGCCTTGAAGGGAACAAGTGCACTCCATAAAAATGTCAGCGGGAGTGCTAATTAGAATTCACTGCATTTACACAACGCTTTCATCAACAAGATAAAAAGCGGGGGACAAGTTTGAGCATTGTGAGAGCGCACGCTTACAGTTCAAATGGACTGTGTTGATGTGAGGCTCACATCTTTGACCAACAACAAGTTATTATGGAAGGCACACAAACAAACGTCATTAAAATTATGCATGAGGAACTGAATTATTCCATTGATGCATAATGTTCTGAACTAAGTTAAAAGGAAGTCCAGTTGATTATAGTTTGGCCCTAGATGCCGCACACAAGTTAAAGTCATTAGTAGGGCCACTTGAAAAGTGACCTACATGCAAAACACAATTTGAAGAGAACTGTTTTCTTGTCATTTACACACTTTTTTGAGTGTATCCAACAAGTCAGAGGTGTTCCAGAAAAGTTCCAGAACAAGCCGGTTTGGCTGTGAGTTTTAATTCCACTCCACTCCACCCATTCCTTCAGGTCTCCAGGTTCCGACTGGACTCTCTTGAGGAAATGGTTGGAGTCTGCTGTGCCCCGGTTTGGTGAGAATGAAAACCTGTATCTACACCGGCCCTTGACACGCCTGATAAAAGCCATTGCTCAGACTCCCCCCATTAAACACTGCTGCAATTATACAGTTTAATTTGTTTTCACTGTTGACATAATCAGTGATCTGCAAACTGAAATGTCTTCATTTTGGCGTGCAGGAAACATAATCAATTTTTGTGACTTGTCCACAAAGCTGATTTTTTTAAATGACAGGCCCAAATCATAAAATCATTTGGAAATATGCAAATGCTTGTACTTGTGTCTTTTGTCACATTGATAAATACATTAAACATTAATGATCCAGTATCGTAGATTCAAAAACACATCCTCTCGAATCAGCTGCAAAAGCACAACGCTACGACACTTTGAGACTTTGTAAACACTTGAGACTTGACAATTAAAAACAAAAGTGTTGAGTGCTCTTTACTTCATACTTAACTCTTTGACATCAATCTTCTCCAAATTGTTCTTTGTCGATTTCGCCTTGAAACAAAGCTTACAGCCTGAGTGCAGAAGTATGGGGGAGTGGAAAGCAGCAATATATCCTCTGACTGACTGACAAGCACTTTCAGAAGTGGTGAAGTGACACAGACACTTCACCACTTCTTTTCCTGGAGTCTGAGGAAAAGTCTAAAATTACAAACTAAAATGAATGTTGTACAGATTCAAAGAGCAACCACAGTTTTATCTCAAAACCACCTATTCTCTTCTGCACTGTGTAGGCGGTTTGGAACCCTCATCATACAGACTGAAAGTCAATAATCCCATTTCTATTATTGTTTCAGATCAATACTAAATTTAAATTGATGGATGAATAATATCTAAGAACTGACCAATTTGGAGACTTTCTCCAAATCAGTCCGTTCAAGTTTGAGTTTGACAAAAAGAGTGATAGAGTGGAGTAACTCAGATGATTATCAATGTGTTGAAAGACTCAGAACTCAGTAATCTTCTGCCAGAAAAAAAGTCTTCTTTACACAATTTCAGATTTCATTCACCACCAATATGAAGTTAGAAAAGGTTAAGTTCACCTCTCTCTAACGTCCAACATCTCCATCATTACAGCCCACACAGAGCGCCATCAGCTCAAGGCCTAATATATGTCTTACAGCAGCTAATGGCATAACACAAACGTCATTAGGCTAATGGTAGCACAGGCAATCATAGCTGTTTAATGGCTTTGATGAGTATATGTAAAACGTACTAAGGCCCTGATGAGGAAACTTTGGAAATCCATCTCTGGAGCATCTCTCTGCCGTGTCAGCTTTTCAACATGATGGAGGTGTTTTCTAAAATGGATGTTTGGATGGACGTTTTAAACATAAGTGGGCAGATGGTGCTAACCTGCTGAAGCTCTGAATATGTCGGCATCATTCATCACGCTTCTGTTCATTTAGCCTCTCGTACAACTCCTCAGTGACTGCATGGCCAGTCCTCAGGGCTGGCATGGACAGTGTGCTTCCAATACTCCAACTATGCAGTTTGCCTTTTATAGGACACATGAGAGTTTAAACATGTTGCAACGTTCGCCTCTCATGAAAAACAGACCTCTTAACTTCATCCACGTTTATATCAGGGACGCCAACCCGCCTCCTCTGTCAACATCCTCTATTACCTCGTGGACCTGCTGGCTTTCACTTACATGTCCATGTAGTACTACCTGCATGTGAAAACCAGTTCCGATCAGACCTCTGAAGCTAAGCAGGATAGAGCTCAGTTACTACTGGGATGGGAGGCATCTGGGAACACCAGGTGCCACAGTGGGGCGGCCGCGGTTGTAAAGTGCTGAACTTTTGTTGTGCCCTTAGGCAATACACTTGGCCCACATTGCCTAGAATGATTC
The DNA here is from genome assembly GCA_029875035.1 of Pomatoschistus microps. NCBI lineage: Eukaryota > Metazoa > Chordata > Actinopteri > Gobiiformes > Gobiidae > Pomatoschistus > Pomatoschistus microps. The sequence continues at coordinate 4,404 of JAPMNZ010922974.1, forward strand.
AGTTACAATATAATACATTTTTGTATAGCCCTAACCACAACAGTGATCAAACAGTTCATACACAGGTATAAAAGACTAAATGTTTTAAAGCTGTCTTTTATACGTAAACTCCATAGAATACAGTTAGCATCCTGTTCGCTTTAAACCATTGGGTTTTTAGCTGTAGCAGGCACGTCCCTCATGCCTCTCTCTCAACTACATTGATTCGGTCTCCTGGGCTGAACATGTGATTCCTCGGAATGTGTTTGACTGTGGGAGCTGAATGGTGGCTCACCTTGAGCTTTTGTAAAATGAATATCTGATAATGTGTGCAGTGATTACAGATACAAGTGTATTCTATTGCCGGTATAGCAGGATTATCACATGTTGCAGGGCGGAGGAAAGTTTGAAAGGGTGGACGGGTTTTCATTATCCGATGCCGAAGGAGAATGGTGTTTTTGTGTTTGTATCGCAGTGGAATAAAGAGACTAAGGAAATGACAATATATTCACTTGATGAATTATTGATGGAGAAAATGCGCTAAGGTCAAAACAGGCTCCTGCACCTTTCTGTTTAGCAGCAACTTTTACAACGTGGAGATGAGAAAATCACACAATAAGCTGTTTCTAGCTTTGCACCAGAATAATCATTAAGCTAAAAAAGAGAACGCGAAAAGAAAAGTGATTTGCTCTGTTGTCAACTTTGGAATGGCTTGAACAACTGTGATTCTTAGTCTCCTGCTCGTAAAGTTGTTGTAATGGATGACATGCATCAATCATATTTATATATTTGATCATTTGATTTATAATTTGAACATTTGATCAATATTGATCCAAAAGGTATATTGCTTGGCTTCTAAAACAAGCAAAAGATATTGAAAATACTGGTACAGACGTTTGTATATTCGCTTTATATAATTCAAGTTGACTAAAATGTAAATTATTCACAAGAACACACTTTTTCAGTTTCCTCTGACATTTTAACGCACTAATGCGTTTGTCTCTAATTCCATCACAAAAAACAATCACCTCTTGGACACGCCACATAAACGCAACCTACAAATACAGTGTTCTCATATAAAAACTTCAAGGATCAATCTGGAATCTAATGAGTTTTGTGGAAGCAGCATTTCCACAGTTCCATCAAACACGCCCTTCTGTCTGTGAGTACAGTACAACACAGACGCATCCTTCATCACTGTGCCGTGTGAAGTGAAGAGAGGTGCAGCACGAGGAGGTCAAGCGTGCCCTGTCCTCTGCAACGGTTGGTATATCTATTGGTTAGAATAGGTTAAGATGACATTGGGTAACTGATCTAATTGTCTGTATGAGCAATAGACAACGCAGATCGGTCGTACACATAACTATCTGCTAGATTGGTTAAAATAGTGTTCTCAGCAAGTGGCAGGGCTAAGCAGGAGGAGGCCAAGCGCACGTCGTGTTCACACATCGACCAGTCACTTCACGCAGGGACACATCCGTCATAATTAAGTTCAAGACGAGGCTGACAATGCAAGCTGAGCAGGGAAGTGTGAGAGGAGGCACATATGGCTGCAACCAAACCATAAGAAGGAGTTTGAGAGTCCAGGCATTTGGGAAGCAGTGTTTTATGACAAGATCTAGGCATGGTACATTTTTAGTAGGGGACGAGACAGAATTCCTACAAGACGAGAAGATATGACGTTTTGAGGAATTAGGCCTTGGAGGGAGCAATTATACTACTTATACCATTAAGTTTTACTGCTTATCTTCACAGAATATATTATTGAAAGCAACACTAAGCACAATGTTAACCATACAATTTGTGATCTTATGTATTGATTACCCTTGGGTATCTTCCCAATCTTGATTGAATTAAACTGCAACTTTCAGTACAGATATTTTTAAAATAAAACTTAGTTAAACTCTGCACATGTGTTGATGCAGCAGGACCCCACACTGGGCCTTCTGTCTCCAGTCTCACACAGTTAGAATCATCTGACTAAATGCAAAGGGAAAAGGGCGGATGGAAACGTGCTCAGCTAGAAACATGAAAACAAAGACATGACTAGAGAGATCTAATCTTCAAACAGCAAAATGTACAACTGTCATGTAAATCATTTCACTATAGATCCAAGCTCTGATAAAATAAGAAGATAATGTGTGCGCTCCTTTCTGAGCCCAAAATGATGGCTCTGAAAGAACGGTTTATATTTGGACAATACAAACAGGAATATATACGTGCATAGTAAATCCACACTTTTCTGCCTCAAACTCGGCTCGTTTGACACCCACTCTAACGCCTGCTCTAGCTCCGCTCTGATCAGCAGCTCCGATCAGCTCTGATTGGTCACGTGGTCTGTGCATGTGTAGGAGAGCCACACATGCGTATTTGGTGCGTGTGTGGCACATGCGCCACTGAACACAAACCTGCGAATACGGCGCCATCTTGGATCGCCGGGGCTTAGGTGCCTCCTGGACACCTCCATGGGGACGAACACGCGCCCCTGTAAAGTTGTGAGAGTTATGACCTCCTTCTCTCTATGAACAGTTGAATATGTTGAGAGACTATTTAAAGTGAGTGAGCTAAAGCAGCACCACCACTATTATGTGTCTGGGGGGATAGGATGATGCTCAGTTTGCCTCTTTGTGACTGTTCTTGAAAAGCAGTATTATCATGATGTGTTATTGCTGGGAAATCAATTACCAGCAATAACACAACAATACAGTCAACAGGAGTTTTTTTCATTTTCAATAGCTGTAAGAAAACACATTTAAACATGATGATAATAATCATAAAGTAGCTGCAATGCCAACAATCAATCTACTATCCATGGCACATTGAATAATACAGCAGCATGATTACATCAACCATTATGTCAAAAAAGACAAATCATGTTCATCATCACCAATCCACTCTTCACTTAACCTTTAAAAAATCTAATTTAATAGTGGAAATATTATTTGAACTCCAAGCAAATCAGAGAATGAATCCCTGACTAGATACAAGGAACATGCACAGTGTCGACCTTTTGAGAAACAGATTTATAACAGAAAATTACAAAGTGAGGACAAGCCTGGCAGATAATGGTTTATGTAGTATATATTTGTCTGTCTCAGTATACATTCGGAGTTAAATCGATCTTGTCTCAGTATACATGCAGGTTCAGACCACTCTTGTCCCAGCATACAATTTGATGCGGAATTTTCTATTTCCCTTCCATACATCTAAGAATCTTATCAAATTATGTCCTGTTAATATATTCATAAATCGACTGGCAAACATCTTCTGTCCACTCTCAAATTCCTTCCTGATCCTCTGAATTAAGCTAAGCCATGAAAAAATAATTTGTCGCAGGTTAATGAGGAAGGAAAATGATTTTTGACCTCATCCCAATGTTTGCTCAAGACACTGTCAATAATGTAATCCCCATGATTTAGTTTGAAAATAACACTCCTCACGTTCAGGTGAAGGCCGCGCAGGCTTCTACATATTCATAAGGGAAGGTATTGACTATACGTCTCGCCCGGATAAGTGTGCGAAGCGGAGGACCCTGGACTGGGGGTCCTGGACTAGAGGACCCTGGACCGGGGCCATAAGCAGCAGGGAAATGCAAACAGGAGAACAGAGGATTATACTGGACAGTGCGCTAACACAACATGGATTACGGATTTATAGCGCAGCATACTGATGCACATTATGTCCAATCCCTTAGAAGAATGGGAATTAAGGACTTAAAGTCACAGGTTTGATAACGTGTTTCAAAGCTCATCCGGATATTAATGTTAAAATAACAAATCAGACCACAACGTTCTATTTTCTAATTAGAAAACATTGTATCTTTTGCATACATGAAAGACAGAGCCCTTTGAGTTACTGTTTGACTCTTTGGACGTGAGGGTCGTAGAGCTTGGAACGAGTGAATTGGATTTTATTAGATTTATTTTGTTGTGCTTTGAAAGTTACACACCCCAGCTTGTAGCTCAGGCGACATCAGCTGTGATAGAAACTTAACCCGGATCAGTGACTGGTTATGTTCAGACATTGGGGCTAAGTGATGTGTGCGGCTCTCTACGGCTTAAGTTACCTGTAACAAGGACCAGGCCTCGGTTCCACTTGTACGGCCTAGGTTTACTTGTATAAGGCCTTGTAAAAGATATTGTGGTGTGCTAAGCCCCAACAACAGCTCTTCACAGAGGTCAGTAGCTACAGCAGGCTCTTTGTGCGTCTCGAGTGCCAATACCTCCTCATTGTCAGGTGTTTAGGCAGATAAGGTCGCGCACCTGCGGGGATTAGCCTCCGCTTTTCATCAATGTAATGCTTTAAACGTGCACTGGATCAACCAATTTAAATGCTAAAGCCTTTTTTCTACCTTTACAAGATTAGGGCCAGGGGCTAAACACGTACAGATAAACAAAACAAGCAAGCTGTAAGGAGATCACAGTAAGAAAATGTGAGGAGTGACCCTCACCTCTGTTTGGAGGGAAAAGAGTTTGCTGAGCGCTGAGGTGAGAGGCTGTTTTAAAACAGCAGTTTAAAAAGCATCCTCTGCCAATTCATTCACATGACACACACAATACACTGAAGAAACTTTAAAATGGTCAAACGCTTGGTATTTGTTCAGCGCTCTTTAAGAGAGGATGTTACTTGTCATATATTTAAAGGTGTAAGTAATACAAATAAGTCAATGTTATATATACACTCTAAAACAGATTTAATTTGTAGTAATGTGTCCGACCGTTTTTATTTTTGTTCAAACAACGATCAGTAAATAGTCAATTTCTATGGTAATAGCCCCAACCAATGTAAATTAGTCTTATTTAGTCACAATTGCTTGTACTTCCTGTTTCTCAGAGAACAAAAATACCAATAGCTGCTTCTGCAACAAATCTCAAACTTTAAAATATTCTGTGTGTGCTTCAACTGGAAAAGAGCAGTAGCAGAGTGAACTGGGGGTTGGATCTTGCGGTAGGGAAACATTAGTCTTCCATAGCTGCATAATGATGTCTATCAATCTCTCCACTGTCCAATCGCATTAGAGGCCTATCAGGCGGGAGAAGTGGAAGAGGGGAAGAGGCTTTGTGGAGAGACACGCTCCCAGCACAGCATCAATCACAATAACACGGCCATTTGTGAGCCGAAGCGTCTGAGGCAAGGATCAAGCACAATGGAAATGTTTTAACATCATCAGCGAGTTTTCAAATTATGGTTTCCGTGTTCCACATGAAGAGGCGTTTTCTTCATGGATTGTGCCTATACTTCTCTAATGATACAATAATACTCAAGACTCAAGAAAAACAGTTTAAAATGTTCTAATTGAAAACATTGTGGCAGGTCCAAGTCCATACCTACATCAGAAGTATAGTTAGTAAAGTTACATACCAGTAAAATCTGTATTCAAAGTGTGAGTAGGCTCTCCACAACCCTCTGTGTCCTTACAATGTTATTCCTTTGGCTGGAATCTGCCACAATATGACATGAACCGTGTATGTTTTTACAGAGAATGGTCCAAAGGGCAGCAGTAGTCAGTGTGAGTCCTCTAAGCCGAAAGTCCCGCTCCCTCATGTACTGCAAACATTACTGATGGAGCAGTCAAATCGACTGACCCTCAGCCCTCTCTGTATGTATTCAATCATCTTTTCAAGACCCCAAAGCTGCAGTCACCCAAACTGCTGAAAAGTATAAAAGCCCACTTGCTGCAACGTGGAACAGCTGTAAAAGCGTCATGACTGGACTGTCTCTTCCTCTTCCTCTTTTAGTACAGAGCCTCTGAAGGAGCTATACGCCACAGACCTCCCACACTTATCCATTAGCTCCATCAATCCCAGTGCGCTCCATCGCTTCCAGTTAGCCTCTGCAGTCTCCACAAAAAGTGCAGCACCTTGCAGAGGAGGGTGGATACAGAAAAGTGGTGTATGACCTTTTTCTAATATAGTTTTAGCACGGTATTTGTATAAAATAACAAACAGATTTCAGTTTGTCTACATCTATAGTCAGGGGTGCACATAAGACAATCCACTCTCAGCCTGAAAAGTCAAATAATGACTCGTTCTCAAGTATGCAACAACAAAAAATCAAAACAAGATGTGGTTTGTTCTGTTTGATTGAAGACAAAGCACAAGAACCCAGACCTACGGTGAGTTTCTCATCCATATAGAGCAACATAGAGGCGTCCCAAAATACTTTTACAAGTACAACTTCTATTAAAAGGGCATGCAACAGCCCAAACTCTGATGCCTCCATGGCTTGTTTCTGTGTCATTTTCCAAAGTATTGTCCTTTGTGTGACTTGTGTGTAGTTTTATGACCTTCTTTACCTGAGCCACATCAAGCATTTATTGTGTCTAAATTACACATACATCTGCTCGGAAGTTTCACACTGAACAGAGAAAGAAAGAGTGTGAGAAAGAGGAGACCTGGGGATTTTGGTCAATGGTCAGTGGAAATGGCCACATATGAATGGATTTATGATATTTGGGAACAAGATAAGATAAGACTTTTTTGGTCTCACACAGAATTCAAGCACAATATTTGATAATAGAATGAAACATGTTAATCACAAAAGAAATAGGTATTTATAAACATCTTAAAAAATAATATATATAAGGTATATTTTTCCCGAGCATTCACATTTGAACTGGGTTTGGAAACCTCGCATCCCCACTGTCTCAGCAGCGGCCATGTCATCGTCAAGTGTTTTCTGAAAGCCTGCCTCTCCTCCGCCGCTGGTTCTAAATAATGAATACTCTGCCACTTGCAGTAATCCTCCGGCAGCCGAGCCCAGAAATAGAACAAAGTCAGTCGCAGCTTTTCCATCTCTCTCCAAACTCACTCCCAAAACAAATAATGCTGATTCGGGGAAAGCCATTTTAACTGGCTGCCACTCCAATTAAGCAGTTTACTAATGATGTCCACCGAATGTATTAGTGCAAGCTTTATTACATGCTGGTGATTCGGTATTCTGGGCCACAAGTCGACTTCAAAGTTTTGCCAAGGCTCTATTTGAAGGCAACATCAAAGTGCATAAGCCACAGATTTCAAAAGGCGTTGAGAGCCAACCTAAAAGGTATAGTCTCCACAAAGGGCATCTTCAGGCCTGCTGCTATGTTTGATGAGAATGTGAAGATAAAAATAAAAGGAATTTACAATCCTATAGTTAGTTGTTTAAAGAGTACGTTACATGCTGCTGTCTGCTTCATAGAAAAAGATAGATGACTCTACTTCTGTATTCTGGTATAGGATGTGAGAGAATATACATCACTCAAACGTGAACTAAGACTCGGCAATAGAGTATTGATTCTATTCAATGCATCTAACTTTTTGAAAAATAAGGTCGGAATGATGATGAGTAGTTTAGCCTGGTAGTGCAATATGTGTAAACAACAGGGCAGTCCACCACTAACAGTGTTGTCAAAAAGGCCCAACATGGATATTATATGAGATGAGATATTACAGTTACTGTAAATGATTTTTGTAAATCAGAAATTAAAGCTGCTCTCTCCTTTGTCTTTAGCCACTGTCCCTCAGTTATGAGGCAGACAGGAGGGGCCCGGGGTCGTTAGATGTGTCCTATCGCACCAGCACGCCTGGCATTTAGCAGACACAGCCAATGCAGACGTCCAGGCCAATTATGAAGAAAACACAGTCCTTCAGGAGACTTCTATCACAGGTGAAAACAACAGACTTTTAAAAAAATATATGTTTAGGTCTAGTCCTTAAGGATGATCTGGAGAACATTTACTTTGGCATTTTGTGTTCTAGAATATAACATAATTTTGTATGCATAGAATGCATAATAAAATGGTGAATATTTGAATATTCATAAAAGATAACATGTTGTCTAATACAATAAAGACAGAATGTTGGAGTCTGACTTGTGAGTCGTACATTGAGTCTGACACAATGCACGACTCTTTCTGTTGGACAAACAGCATGTGTTATTTATGAAACACAAAAGTATAAACCACTCATATTTGCATTTTGGGCGGAGGCATCATCCAATTCAAATATAATTCAGCAATTATTTTGACAACTTGAAGATTCAGATTTTATCACGTAAAATTGGTTCTTTTCAATCATGTACAGATGTGAATATTTTTGTTTTGGCTTTGTCTGCAGTGAGGCATTCTGAATAGAATGTGTTCTCACAATACATGTATGTATTGTGCTTGTGCGGCACATTGTCAACATATCAATGAACTAAAAAGTGCGACCGTTTGCAGAAAGACTAATTCCTGAACAGATGCTTCCCCTCCTGAAAAACCCCCTGGAGCTGCATAATACAGCAGAAATAATACTGCTCAGAGCGCTCAAGAAGGATGCTTGGTCACCGACAGATTCTACACAGAGCGTTCAAAGAGGGAGATGGGCATCAGCATGGAGGCAGTGGAACCCAACTCCAGGTCAGTTTTGGCCCTATCGAGTGGCCCTATATGCGTGTGTGGAATGGGATTGTAAATAGATAGATACATACTTTATTGATACCTGTAGGAGAAATTCAGGATTTTAAATCTATGGGAGTTTGAATGGGATTTCATAAGACTACTTTGTGTTATTGATCCCTCATAATGCTTGTTCTTTTAATTTCATTATAACTGAAACACAAATAAAAACGCATGGAATCTCTCTGCTTGCTTTGGTAATGCTGTGTTTACAAGTTGGATTTTCTAACTGTAGCATGGGGAAAAGCAAAATTGGTAATTGTTTTTGGCCTGGAATTATTGTTCCAGTTGGGTATGACTGAATATATTCTTATTCTTCAATGTTCATTTCAAACATATACATTTGTGAATACAATTGTAAATACATGTTGTAAATATATCGACACATGATGAATGCTGTACAGTATGTATGCACTGTTTACTGTATATCTATGCATGTGTGCGTGTGTGCGTGTGTGTGTGTGTGTGTGTGTGTGGGTGTGTGTGTGTGTGTGTATTATGTATTGTGAAGTTGGCAAAAGCTCGAAAAGAGAATTGTTCATTCTCGCGTCCTTTAAAACTCCATCCATCCATTTTCTTCCTCTTTGTCCATTTCTGGGTCTGCCCAATTCACAGAGCCTCCTGCAGGTGGTGAGTCTACAGTCTTCCTGTCGGTGAGATCATAGCCTTCAGGCAAAGTTGGGTTAAGTGTCTTTCCCAAGGACACAACAACAGCAGACATCAGTGGGAGTCGGTGGAGAAGGTCTTGTGGTGGGCTCAAACCCACAACCTTCAGACTCAAAGGCCTATGTTCTACCCCTTTATAATGCACGTCGTTGCAGTGTTGGTAACATTAATGAAATCTGCATTTGCCCGCTGATGGACCTCAGGCTCTGCTCATAGACCTAGGACTCTGCTGATGGACCTCAGGCTCTGCTCATAGACCTAGGACTCTGCTGATGGACCTAGGGCTCTGCTGATGGACCTAGGGCTCTGCTGATGGACCTAGGGCTCTGCTGATGGACCTAGAGCTCTGCTGATGGACATAGAACTTTATCAGTGGACCCTGAAGCCACAAATTAAGACTCTGTGTGGCTTTTTTATGATCATAAAAGAGGTTAAATGGAATATTTCACTCACAGGTCCGGATCTGCCACCAGTAAGTTTCCACGTGGTAATGATGGACCAGCCAGATGATTATGACCCAACCAGTGTAATGCCACAGCTGTCACTAAAGCAGAGTCTGGTATCTGTTCCAATCAGACCAATAATGTGAGAATATCTTGAACAAACACAGTTATATATTTAGAAGCCAGATGTTGGGATTGGAGCTATGGTCTGCAACATGGAGCTTGGTTTAATTTTCACTCAGAATTCTATTTTATTATCTATCTGATTCATATATAACAGAATTATGGCCATTCCCAGAATCATTGGTTGTACTATATTGAAAGACGTCAACATGCAACATGCAATTTGTAGATGCTGCTGGAAGATGCCGTTAAAAATGGTTTAAGTTCATATAGTTACAGTAGGTTTTTTAAGTATGTGTGAAATCAACTGGCATCTCCCAATGCAGAGAGGAACCGGCAGCAGTAGCAGTTTTGGTAGATGTGGTGAGAAATATATCACACACTATATTGAACTTACACTTTGTGTTTGTCTGACATGTAGTGAACATTATGCACGTAACTTTTCTGTTTTAACTGTTGCGAACGAATCAAACCCCAGCATGCTGTCTTCATTTTGGGCGAGTCACTTCTTGACTCTTTGGGCTGAGAGCTGATTGGCCCTATGAGGAGGGTCCTCTTTTTTTTGCTTTTATGTCTGAAAAAGCTGACGTGACAGTGGACAAAAATACATTCTGTTATGTTTATCTGTGGTTTGAAAGTCACCTAACCCAGCTTTTAGGGTCTAATGGTAATTTATTCTATTTTTTTTAAAGAGTTGTCATTGTCATTTGTGACATCCAGATATTTTAGGCTGCTCGTGATTATGGGATTGTGATAATATCTAATTGGATTGCAGGGTAATAGATTCCATTAGTCTGATTAGATTCTTAGAAGGTAAAAGCACTAGCACCTGCAGATATCATTGCCCTGTATGATATGTGGTATATGAATAAATGCTCAGACAGAACCGGTTAACTTTTCAGAAAATGGGTCCCATTAATCCCTGCTCCTTTTCTGAGGCCCTAGTGGCATTGGAAGGGAGGGACTAAACTCAACTCAATCTCTGTAGGTCAAAAATTCACTCCTGCCTTTGATCGGTTTGGCCAGCTTATATTTTTATATTTTGTTATCATGCAAGTACTTAAAAACTGACAATAAAAATATGTTGTTATAAAATGTTAAGTTCATACTCTAAGGATCCTGCTGGAGGCCTTGCAGCAGAGGACATTTTCTCTCAGGCCATCTCACTCTAGAATGAAAGTGCCGCCTCACCTAAGCCTCTATGTCGCACGCTCTATTAATAACAGACAAATATGTTTCAGTGGCTGATTCTAAATAATCTTCATAAAGACTTTTGAATGATAATTACATTTCACAATTCAATTATGCATTCCCAAGAGACACTTTAGAGGCTCTCAGGTGTGTCTCCTCTTATCCACATTATTTGAGTTTTAATTAAAAACACGGCTCGCTTTTTTCCCTGGTGACATCACTGTGTGGACAATTTCACACTCACATGCTCCCCCCAAAAACGTATTAAGATTGTATCTGATATGGGCAGAAACATTTTTATGTTTATTTTCTAAAAGGTCTGTTTTTATTTAGCCTCCGTCTGAATGTGAGACCTGTGGTAAATATAAATGTAATAGTTTTACACCAATGCAACAGTTAGTGAAGAAAAGTTGAGGTGTTAAAAATACAGGTACTTTAAAATGGGAAATGTCATCATGCTATCACTCAACATACAATAGGAGACTCAACATACAATAGTATATAATCAATATTATGCAGCCAAGAAGCAACATTTTAGAGACTACAATGAAACTCACAGCCAAGCTGCCTGCACAGATGTTGGTGCAGTTCTACACGGCCATCATCGAGTCCATCCTCACCTCCTCCATCACCGTGTGGTTTGCGGGAGCGTAAGTCAGGGACAAGCAGAGGCTACAGCGCATCGTGAGCTCTGCAGAGAAGGTGATCGGCCGCAGCCTGTCATCGCTGCAGGACCTGTACGTCGCCCGAGCTCGAGGCCGGGGTGGTCGTATCACAGCCGACCCCTCTCACCCTGCACATGGACTATTCC
>JAPMNZ010922990.1:0-10346 GCA_029875035.1 Pomatoschistus microps
CCGAGTAGCAGAGTTCAATAAAAGGACGACCACAGATGATGTCTGCCACTACTTCAGTCGTAAAAACCTTAAGTACCTTCTTCTGCCGATATTTTGTGCTTCTTGCTGTCCTCCGTCCAGGGAAACACATTGACGTTGGGGTCGATGAACACTCGACAATACCCCGCGACCAGGCAGGATATGTCTTTAGCCGCAGCCGTCTCCAGCAGCAGCGTGATGGGCTGTAAGCAGGACGAGACCAGATTAGATTAAGAGCTAATTGTACCGATCGGGGACGTTTATGTTGATCGACGGCTGCTCTTGCCTTGATGTCCTGCACGTATATTTTGACCAGGCTGACCCGGTCGGACTCGGGCACCAGTTCAACGCGCGTGATGCTGTTGAAGTCGGTGAGGGCGGTCATGATGCTGAGTTTTCTGTTGACCACTTGGCTCACGCCGTAGCGAGCTCCGACCAAAAGGTTAACAGTGGATTCCCGGTCCTGCAGCTGGAAATACATGCGTTCACATCATACAAGAAAGATAAGATAAGATGAACTTTATTGATCTCACGATGGAGAAACTTTATTGCATTAGGATTAGGACTATTATTGATTTTATGTTTTATATCTTGTGTTTCTGTGTTTTATATGTACCACTTATGCACCGTCTGTGAATAGAAGTTCCTCACGGATACATAAAGTTATTTGAATTGAATTGATATGAATTAGATGCAATGTTGTCAGAATATTAACCTTACAAAAGGACGCCGTAGTAGTTAATCTGATTCAAGATTCCATTTTTAAGCCATTTCCCTGCGCAGAATTACTATTGCAACAACACATCATCAGTGGCGTAAAGGGTAACCAACTTCTGATGAAATCTTTGAAGGAAAAAAGAAACAGCTACAAGTTTGAAATGTGAAATATCTTGTCTACTATTACAAGAGACAGACATATTTTTTTTGAATTACAATTTGTTATTGCTTTGTTCACCAGTGTTTTTTGTGGCATTAACAGGCAAGACATTGAGACCGAAACTCCACTTTAATAAACTATTCGACATCTGAGAATAAAGCTTTCAACTTTTTATTTTCTTCTACAATCTGCACCTGACAGTACCCATTTCTGGTGTAGGTTATTTCCTCTTAACCTTATAACAATTATTAAAAAAACTAAATAAAGTCAAATTTGCCTACATATTCTTGTGTGTGCTCAAACTTGGCATTGACGTTACATTGCAATTAGCTGCATCAATAGCTTTGTTAATAAAATCACATATTGATTCACCTTAATTTTGATTCCAGACAATTCTGCAGACGTTCTTGTTTGCAGACATTTGAAGAGTATATTGAATGCTATTGACCAGGTCCGTCCGTGTTCTTACCATCAATGTAGCGCTAAAGGCTTTTCCCCCAAATGACTTGAGGTCGCAGAGTTCTTCCAGATAATTGAACCGGGCCTGATCCACTGAGGAGGTCTTCAGTTTGGGGTCTTGTAACGACAGGCTCTTCTTCAGGTGATAGTTGATGGCTTTCTTCAGATCTTTCTCCTTCATGTTTCGCAATAATGTAGTGGACACAAAGCTCTCTATGCCCCAGGTTTTACTGCAATAAACAAATGCATTTTCAACAATTAAGCTTAATGGAAATAATTGAGCTATCATAATTGTAATCGCTCTCTCTTTACTTGTTTATTCACTCTTTTCTAATCATAAGTGGGTTTTGAAGCCAATATAATGGGGAAGCCATATGAGGAATGTGTTGGACCATAGAATTACCAATGTTTCTTGCATTACTTCAATATAGAACTGATGTTTGTTACTAAAACACTTTTGACACTTTTCGAATATTGATGTACAGTGTGGGGTATATAATATATGTATGGAATGTAGTCTTTTTCCTTAACCCGGAGATGTAAGTCACTACAAGGTTGACTTAAATAGGTCTAAATAGCGTTTATTCCAGGAATGTCAAAATTAAGACCTGAGTGACAAATGCGGCCCACTATGTCATTGTATCTGGCCCTCTGCCTCGCTAACACAAGTAACCATTAAAGCGCTTTGACCGGGTGAACCAGCCAACTTAAGCATCACCAATGTAGTCATGCTATGTTGTAAAGCTCAGAAGAATCAAGTCGTTTAATTGTATTTACATATACAGTATCATGCCCCATTTTTAAAATCCTCAAACAGCCTGAATCCAGTCAAAGCTGTTTTATATTCGGGCTTGTCGGCCCTTAGACAAGTCTAGATAACTAAAGTGGCCCACCTTACTGCACAGTTTGGGCACCCCTGGTTTATTCCAAAGTCTTGTTATGCAAAACCAAGATATCAAACAAACAAGATCAGAGGACTAAACCTAAAAAATAACAAAAACAAGAATACCGGTAGTTGTAGTGGTAGTAGTAAAAACACAACCCTCTATCTCCAAAGATCCAAGGCCAATTGTGACGTCTATATTTTAAACTTTTTACTTGTTATGTTATGTTCTCACGTGATTGTCTTGAGGTTGGTCTTCGGGGAGTATCCGCTGCTGGCCAGACGTTCCTGAATGTGCAAAGCTGCCAGTCGTAAAGCCGTGTTACACTTCATCTCCACTGCAAAGCGCTCCTGCAGCACATCATTCACTCCCTGTGGCACAGTCCAAACGGCCAGTCAAACACAAAGTCGTTCATCACAAACATCAGACAGATGGATATTTCCAATTACAAATAGCTGCACTCAAATAGTTCCCAATAATAGAAAAATGCAATCATATTTCCTCATTATAGATTGTCTGTTATAAATATTTCCTTTTGCCCAAACAGTAGCCTAGACTAAATTAACATGAAAGAAAAACAACAAAACTCTAAAAGTAGACAATAACAGGGGGTCCTAGGGTCTTCAGGGATAGAAATGGACAAACTTTAGAAGGTTAAAAAATTAATGGTTTAGAATTAAAGGTAACCCATGTGAGCCTTATTAATATGAACCAGAACTCATCACTCTAATCTTCGGTGTGCCCCAGGGATCGGCACTTGATCCGATCTTGTTCACACTAAATAGTCCTTTTTGTCACTCTTTAGACATAACTACCTGGATGAGCCTAAACAACCTGTTTCTCAAACCTGAAAAAACAATGGTAATAGTAATAGATTATTATCAGATTGTCACACTGTATAATGTCAGTGTTGACTCTAGCTCCAATGTTAGAAACCAAGAAGTCTGCTTCACTGTGAGCTCTCTTTCAGAATACATACAAACCAAACATAACCAACCAAACCAAACTTATCCAACATATGAATTTCATTCCTAAAAGTTATTCTGAAAACTGATCAATGCATGCGTTACTTCAAGGATTGAGTACTGTACTAAACTGCAGGCAGCGTACCCTCCATAAAACCTCCATAAAATGTAATCAACCCGTCTCAAATGCAGCAGCGAGGATAGTAACACGAACTAATAAGAGGGAGCATAAGCATCCAGTGTTGAAAGGACTTTGACTACAAGATCCCGGATGTGGCTGTTGCAATTTATTTTAAAAGCATTTCAAGATTAAGAGATATAAAAGCACATGTTTTTTCACCTTAAAAAGCATAATCTTTTCTATATTTGCGTGCCATCTTATGTATTTCTTTAAACATAAAACGCCTCTGACTTATTACCTGCAGAAAGAGGTACTCAAAGGCAGTGGGGTCATCTTCCAGCAGAAGCTGTGGGTCCCTGGGAACAAAACAGGCTCGAAACAAACATCGATAATCGTGCGGTTCTTTCCTCTGCACAATCTGCAAAAGAGAAGTGTATAAGTACCTTTACATACAGTACATACACTATATACTTCTGTAGAGTCCAACCTGCTGTATGCGCTCGTCTTCATGGAGGTGCAGCAGTTTGGTGACACCAGGCTGTTGCTCCAGCACTAAAGAGAAGTGCTCTATTCTGACCAGAGACAGTTTTTCCTTCAATGTCAGCACGATGTCCTGAAACACACAGAAGAAGAGTTCGGAGAAAGGAGAGTTTGAAGTTCTACTAGGAGTGTAGGTGGTACTCAACATTCAACAACATTAATGGGCATTGGTCATCTTACATACCAATACCAGTGTGTTTTCTGTTATATTTCTTGTGTTTGGACTGTTTGATTTTCTGATCTGTGTTGCCAAATTCAAACAGTCCTCCGAGATAACTACTGTCGTGATTTAGGGCTATACAAGAATAAATTGAATTAAATTGAATCCTGACCAAGCCAATCATCAAAATCTCCGGAGAGGTCCCCAGGCCACAGCTACCACCGCTCCCGAAAGGTTGATTTATTGGCATTTGAAGGAATGGTCAAAAGCACAGGACACTTTTCATACAGGGAAAATAACATATAGCATAATGATGATAAGAATAATAGTATAACTTAACCCAACTTTAAAACTAACGGTAGTAGTAGTAGGATAAGTTTGGTGGAAGCTGCAGTTTTAACAGTTTCATACACTACAATATATTTGCTGTAATTTATCTGACGGAGGGTTCAACGATGGCTTGACATCATGGGACCGTTATTGCTTCGCCTGTTCCACATTAAGCAATTCAAATAATATTCTATTTTATTCCTCAAAGAGACAAGTCAAGTTCATGAATTCAATCAAAGATGAGTTTTTAGAATAACAAAATAAAGTCATCCAATGGAGACATTTATTTTTGAAACCAAATTTATAAAGCCACATGTTCAAAGGCCAGTAACAGTATATATTTCAAACAGTAATGGCCTGTTGACCCATACCTTCACGGTGGTGTTTGGCTCAAATTTGAAGGCCTTGGTCTGTCCGTTCTCCAGATAAACCTTGAGGACGTTGGGCAGAAAGAGCAGCGAGTTCCCCTGTAAAAGCACAGGTCTATGGGTCAAGGGAGCACATCATGAAACTGCCACACAGCCATAAATGATAATACTAAACAACATGGCAGGACTTCCATGTCAACAAAAGTCAGACCCAGTGAAGTTCAGCAGATTTTTGTCAATAGGTGGCAAGGTCAAAATGGTCAAATTTAAAACATATGCAAAATCGCAAGCAATTTCAATGTTTATGAGGATCTGGGCTACTAGGGTTTCAGTGATAAGACACCACAACCTCTGATGAAGATAGGAGAGATATCAGTATACATATTAGTATTGCTGTTTTTGTCCGTATGCCCAATATAAAACAAAAAAGTTAACATGTATGTACTATAACAAGATTTGATTTGTTTGGTTTTCATCAGAGAAGGGCAAAGTCATACCAATGTGACTGCAGGAAAATAAATATATATAGGGGAATGTCTTGTTTTTCAGCTGTATTTTTGAACAATGTACTTTTTTGTGTCTCTGTTTTGTTGATGTAAAGCCTTGGTAACCATGGAAGCGCTCTGGCCAATCCCTGTAAGTTATAACACGGCAGAACACGGAGGATAGAGTAGAGCTGAGTAGAGTATACAGTAGGGCCAAGTAGGGCTGGGGGAAACAGTCTCAGTTCACATGATAATCAGAATTAAGTGAAAGTTTATTTGGAACTTTTGAAATGTTTATATCCGTATTGACCAGTATCAGTTATTTAGCAAGGCACACAATCGAATTGACACCGAAAAGCCCACATATTTGGCTGCCCTATTAAACAGATTGCTTGATCATAAATAGCAGCGGATATTTTGTCAGCTTATATTAGAAGAAGATGCAGTTTGTAAAGAAAATTCGTAGCCATTATGTCAAGTTATTCATATTTATGTTTTAATATACGCAAATTGTTAAATGTCAAAAGGCGATGGCTTATGCGATTGGCAAACTGAAGCAAGAGCGTATATAAAAATAACCTAAAATTTACCACATCATCCTCACCAATCACAATAACGTTCCCTGCTTAAATGATAAAGAAGAAAAAACTAATCATTTTTTTCCCTATTTTTGAAATCGCTTCTTATTTCCTGCTGTATTTACACCACACCCTTCCTCCTTCACCAAACGTCCGTGCCGTGCAGTAAACGTGGGCATTAGGACGCAAGTGGAGCTGCGCATATTGATCCGTGTTTTCTCCATGATTAGTAATGGGCACTCTCCGATCTCTGTGGTTTTCCCCATCTCGCTAATTTCATCACATCTGCAGGAAGCAACTATAACAAACTGTGCATGTATTAAAAAAAAAAATCTGCTCAAGATAAACATTAACATTGGGCAAGTGTAATGAAAGTGGGAGACCATTTCAGTACAAAAATATGTCTTTCAGGCCTATTTTCTTATGATTCATGGCGTAACAGGGACAGACGTGTTGCTAAGATGGTTGCTAAGGCAAGCTGGAGTTTCCCCCATGAAGAAAGCTATCTGGTTGGTCAATCCTTATAGACATTTACAAATACAATATCAAAATAAAAACCACGGATTTTCCAATTAGTGAATCTGACACAAACGGTTACTGAACTAGAGGAGTTAACTTGTCAATGTAAGTCACTGAGAAAGTTGAAAGAGAAATGTAATTATTGAGCTTCATTGTGCTAAGCTAGGGGTTAGCATTGTCCATCTATATACAGTGTGTGTTGATGAATGAATGAAATAATATGATTTTGTCAGCAGATGTCACGATTCAAAACGAACGAGAACTCATAATATGTACTAATGAAAGAAATGTAATTAATGCAAAACCAAAGAAAACAATTCAAAAACAGACCTAAAGTACAAACTGGGCATGAGGACTGAAACAAAATGGGCTGACAAGAAGAGGGAAAGAGCAGAGGGGGTATTTAACTGGGAGACTGCAGGGTAGACATATTAGGGCGGCGCAGGAAGTAACTGAACAAGGAGTAAAAATGACATTACAAAAATAAAACATGAAAAATTAAAATAATACAATTCTGCATGACATCAGATTTATACATGACATGAAATCTAAAATAGACCATTGATAATTATCTTCATGTCATTTATTATAATAGTGGCTTATTCCCGGTTCTAACCATAGACTGTGAATATACCTGAGACTGTCCGTTGACCTCCACCTCTTCTGCAAAGTGCACTTTCACCGGGTTACGCTTCAGTTTGGACTTTCTTTCCGGAGTGATAAACGACGACTTTGGCCCCTGCAACAAAAACATACAGTCAAATACTATATTCCGCTGAATACATGATCAGTCGATTTAAAAAGGTGTCTGCACAAAGCTCTGAAAAAGTATGTATTGTGTGAACTGAACAGTTGGCTTAAAATCACAAAGAAAGTATTGAATAAAGTCTGAATAGAGAGATAATTCTGGCTTGTAATTCAAAGTAGATACCGACATATTCAGCTGATTTGATCAATATCTTGCTTTTTTTTAACAATATTTTCAATGTACAAACAAAAGCAATTTTAGAAAATCTTTGATTAATAATCAACTAAATGACTAAAGAAAGTTAGTCCTACTCATATATAATATTTTCGATACACCAATACAAAAATGTGTTTGAGTCACTTCCTACAAGCATAAAGACTATGGTATATATATAAGTGAGAAGTATGGGGGAGACTGGAGACACTAACACCAGTACTTTGACCAATCAGAGACCAGATAAAATAAATATGTTCCAATCAATCTACGGTCCTTTCAAGTCTGTAATTTGATGCATATAGATTTTTTATCAGCTGCTAAAAAATCTGGCTACATACAGCAAATGTTACATGCAAAATAACAATTCATAATACAATAATATATTCTGTGTCTTAGGCAAACTTTGGCTTAGTTTTTCATAAATTAACCTTTTGAACGATATTGTACATTTCTGAGTTACACCTCGCGACCCTATTTTAAATATACCTTACAAGACAAATACTCCAATACACACATGTATGATCATATAGTTCACTTCCACCATTGGGGATTTGGATTTGACACCACCACATAGGATCACCTTTCTACACATGTTCTGGAGTGCTGTTCGAAGCCAACACATATACATGTTTTGTGTTATCAAATTTACCACCTCTCGGATACACACAATGGCGAGTGAACCAAAAACTGCACAGTACTGGTGATAAAAGTTGAACACAAACAATTGGTTTAAATATTGGGTTCGATTTTCAACTGTTACTGACACGATTCTCTTTGTTTGCTGGTGTATTCCTAACAATGGATGTCTAGAGAAATGTCTTGTTACCTTCACAAAGGAGAAAGCATTGAATTACAGGTCAAAGACGAGCCAAACCAGGACTTAATTAGGACAAAACCAGTTCTAAAACAAAGTAAACCAGGTCAAACCAGGAGCAAGGCAGCTCACATTTAACGCAGGAAGAACTGACCAGGACAAAGAACCCAAACTAGATCACCAAAGAACCCGGACACGCGCCACAAGGACCACTTTAAGGAGCAAATATTCAGCATTATTTATGATATTTTAGTCATTCATTCTGATCTTGAGTGTCTTTTGTTTGGTAACTTTCAACTTGAAATAAGCAGAAACCAAGCGCTAAATTCGATCTCAGCAGCACCGACATCTACAGGTGACAGCAGGAATTACACCCCGTAATATAAACCTTTATAAAGCTTTAAGGTAGGGGTCTCCAACCTGTGGTGCGAGAGCTTCCAGTAGCTCGCCAAACCCTTTCAGGTAGCTCCCCAAAGAATTCCAGAGTTTAACACATGATTCTGAATTATTCACTTTTGAGTCTGTACATTCTGCATCTATTATCTTATTATTTTATATTTTAGACTACAATTGTATTACAGCTGCTAGAAGGAGTAGCTCTCTAGCATTTCTGTTTTTTATAAAGTAGCTCTCCAATGGAAAATGTTGGAGACCCCTGCTTCAAAGATCCACAGGAGCGTGTTCGCTTCCATCTCATTCTCTCGCATCTTGACAAACTTGTGTCCGTGTTTCAATCAATAACGTGACCATATTACAGACGGAAAATCCCACAGGAAACAACGTTAATGTGATGCCGGACTTGAGCAGATTTCATGAAACTCCGATCATATTTAAAAAGTAAATTACATTATATTCAATTCAATTAATTCTTGTTTAGCCCTAAATCACAACATCAGCCTTCTTGGAGCGCTTTAAAATACTGATTATTGATTGATTTGGGGAACTGAAAAATATATTGTAAATCAAAAATATCTCACAAGTGAAGTAAGTCTTTAACCAAGAAATATAATCGCTATTATTATTGTATATTGTACATTTTAGTAAATTGAAATATGACACATGGGCTTATTTTCTGTGTGCCCCAAAAATATAACAATTGTAAACCGCTTTGAGGCTCTAGATAGAGTGAAAAGGCGGTATATAAATACTTACTTACTTACTTACTTACTAATTTACAAAACAATTATGGCATATGAAGTGGTTTAACAAGTTGTTGACGTAAGCACTCCGTTGTAATGAACTGGAGATTAATTACTTAAAGTTAGTTAAAAAACCCCAAATGAAACCATGGAGGAGATTGTGCTGAAAAACTCTGATATTGAAGAGAAAAAAAAACATTGACTTTTGTTCTTGACAAGGAAGCAGTGTTGTAACATGGTTAAAGTTTAAGATTTTGCAGAATAATACTATACAACGATCAAAATAATACATACTTTTTCAGTAAAATATGTTTATAAAGTGCTGCACAGTCAGAAACAACAGGACATTAAGTATGATAAACAATCATAATAATAGATAAAATATCAACCATAAACTAATAGTGAAACTCACGTCATATAAAAGTCATATCTATTACCTTCATACTGTGAAAGAGAATTGTAAAAAATGAAAATCCCATCTCGGCCTCTGACCAGTTCCTATTTTTTTTATTCGGCCCCTGACCAAAATGAGCTAAACCAATAACATACATGCAAAGTTCACAACAGACAATAAAAGGAAGACCAGTCGATGAAAAGTTTACGGAATCTTTTCATTACAGCTGCAGCAGACACGGACATTTCCGAATAACATTTTCCGAGTCTCCACAAAGGGTTATTGGAGGAGTTGTGAGTGGCTCATGAATCACCTGTTTACATCTGCCCCCGTCAGCAGCGGCGCTAATGAGAGCGTCTGATGTAGCGATCACTTCACCTGCACTCACACCATACATCACATCCACACTGGCCTCTCTCTCTCTCTCTCTCTCTCTCTCTGTATCTCTCTTTCTCAGCGGCACAAGGAGGGCCAAGCCAGGTCACACTCCTGCTGCCACCTGTGTCTTCTGTGTTTTCATCCAGCAGTTGTTAAACCGTGTACAAATCTATCTACCCCTATCTTTCACATTGTTAAAGTGATAGTATGCAACTCTAAATGAATTACACATTTTGGCCTTAAATGTTGATATAGAATAAGTTATTTTATTATTTCTAATATCACGGGCAAGTCCCGCCTTCCCTTCTCTTAGCTATAGTTCAGAATCCACGATGCCGTCGAGGTTAACCAAT